>JAWZSL010000021.1:7027500-7277500 GCA_034769285.1 Lutjanus argentimaculatus
ATAACACATCTCCCCATAGCTAGCGGTGACGCCGTGTCCGTAAATTCGGCTTTTCGTTGTAATGGAGTTGTTACGACATGACTGCTCGCTGCTGCTCCCTCCACTGCTGTGGCGGTACGCACGTCCAGGACAGGAAGTGCTGTGCTGTCGCGGGCTGTGGGGCTGCGGCGAGGAGTACGGGTTCTCCGACACCACGCAGCTGCTGCTGTAATGATGCTCCTTTGCAGTCGCGGAGGACACAGAGGAGCTGCGGTACGAGCTGTGAGGCTGTGGTATGTCATAGGGGTTTTCTGCAGAGGAGTAGGTGCCGTTGTAGACGTTTTCCTTCGCAGGCTTTGGGGCAGTGCCGCTGCGGTACGGGCTGCCGCAGCTGTGAGGCTGAGGATGGCTGTTGCTGTTGCTGTAAGAGTTGAACTTTCCAGCATACGGGGTAGTGGGAGGCATGATGACCTGTAGAGAAGACACAAAGAGGAGGTTAGGAGCTGCTGATGTCTATTTATGTTAAATTCATTAAATAAAATAACTATCAAGGCATTAGATTTTGAGTGATATGGCTTTTTTAGGGCCAATGCTGATTATCAGTAGCCAAGGAGACCAATAACCGATATTTGGAACTGATAGCCTTTACCTTCGCACCAAAAAATGAAAATCTTGTTGTCAAAATTTAGAATAAACAAACTAGAACTAGAACAAACTACAACACAAAACTTTGTTGAAATGGCTTTAAGCATATGTTAAATTGAAACAGAACTTTTAAACATTGAAGGGCAGAAGTGAGTGAGACCACTGAGTGATGACTACAGAGAGAGGCAGCAGCATCGGAGCCAAAGTAACACATTTTTTAATGAATTTATTGAACTGAAAAACACTGACAAATGACAAGAATAACAACACAGCAAGTGCAGACAAATTCTGTGACTGTGTGTGACTGTTTCCTAAAGTAATCAATTCTTTCCAGAGACAAAGTTGAGATCTTCACATTTTTTTTTTGTTTGTTTGTTTTTTTTTGTTCAATCAACAATCCAAAACCCAAATCTATTCAATTTATACTCGTAAAACTTCATCAATATTAAGTGCTGTTGAGATAGCTCACGACTACAAAAGTCAGTTGTAGTTTCCCTGCTGTCAGCCTACGTCAGAACACCACTCGCTTCCTGGGAATGTTCCATTGCTGCGTTCGCATGTTGTGAAAGTATCTGTTTGAGCAACTCGATTATGCAAAGCAGAGACTTAGACGTGCCTGTAAAAGCAATGACACTTAATCACATAATTTTACCCCTCCTCTGTTTACTGTTTTAGCTTTGAACTGTTGAAAGATAGCTCCTTGTGAAATCCACTTTTCCTAAGTTATTTGTTGGTAAAAAATTTTACAAATCGGCTTTTAAACACAGATTTTTTTTTTCACTGTCTCAGGATAATTTTTTGGCATCAGATCTGTGTAAGGAAAACAAATAGGCCAACAGATGGATGATCTCAAGACAGCAGTGATTTTTTTTTGTCTTAATGGTGTAGATAATTGGATCTGTGGTAGGTAAGCTGATCCCTGATCATCACCAAGGCGTGCTTTAACTCTGGAGCCTTCTTTATCCTGCTACTGTTGTCTGTCTAGGAACCACATGCCAGCGTAAATCAAGCCGCACACACACAGACAGACACACTCACACACGTACCCCACACAGCGACGTATACACATGCACGTACACTGTGCCAGAAAACAAAACCCTGCAGGAACCCAGCAGACTTTTGTTTGTCCATCACAGCGCCGACAGAGGAGTGTCTGCCTGGGCCAACATCTTACACACACACACCCTTGTCCACTGATGGCGCCTAGCCCCATGCCGGTATAATCCAAACACACACGCATGTCACACATAAACAAATGATGGCTTGAGCAACACACACACACACTCTTGTATACCACAGCGCCTGGCGTCGTGCCAGTGTAAGCCAGTCCTGTGCCAGCCCGTCTTCTGAACCCTGTGATCTCTCCCTGCTGTTTTCCTTCTAACTTGGTTATAAGATTACGCAGGCTTTACCTTCCTGAAGTTACAATATGTAATCTGGAGCAGTGTCAAGTTGAGATAAGATTCCACAGAGTAGTATTTACTCCAGTTTGGATGCCGTTTTTCTGTCTCCGAGCTTGTGTTTGCCCTGAGAGGTGACCTTACACAAAATGGAAAACACGTCTAAAAATTAAAAACCAATCTCTGGTTTTTCCAGACTGACTTCCTGAAAAGTTGACCCTTCGGATAGTTTGCGGCTTCCATGCCGCAGCACTGAAATTTAACTCGCTCTAAATCATAGGTTACACTCTCTACGGACGACTTAATGATGACGTTGGGAGCATAATTTCATATTGAGGGCATTGTTTGAAATCTCTTGTTTGTAAACTTTGAGAAATTGCAGCCTTACAAAGAGGTTTGATGTTGAAATAAATACAGGAAAAGGCAGACATGTAGCTAGTTTTGCTGGAACACAAACTACCAACAAAACCACAAGAATACAGTTTCATGTGAGCAGGATTTGCTCCGGGCTGAACTTTTTAAAAATAAGCTTTATAGTACATTTTGCCTTTAAAGCACTGAGCTTACAGATTGCAAACACTTTTAGGGTTGGGTATTGTCTACCAAACTGGCATATGATGACAATGTCCAAAGTGAAACATCGCCAATGGATGACGACGTTTTTGTTTGGAGGTGAACTGGGGATTACCAGCAAACCCTGTCTTCATTCAGCCTATACCTTGTATGACCATAGCTGCGCGCTCTCTCTGTAAGACAGAATAAGTGGTCCGCAGAAAAGACTTGGGTTGGCCTAAATGGGCAGGTTTAATAAGATAATAATAAACAGGACATGGAGACGTAAAGTTAGTGCAATGAACAACAGCTGCTTTTTATTTTTGCTCCCACATGTCAAAAAATGGAATGAAACTCCCGCCTTACAGCAACTCTGAGGGGACACACTACCTCAAAAACAGAAGGCTTTTTAATCACGATGCTATGAAGGTAGAGGGCTCTGTGGCCAACCCTACCGCTAAAGCAAAACACAAAAGGCAAAAGTGTTTGGTTTGTCCGTTCTGGGCAAATATAGATGGCGGTTTAACATGGCAGACCGCGTGGAAGAGGCCCCACCTTCTGAAGATAGAAACAGCTCATCTGAATTTCATGAAATCACAATGATTCTTATTTTCAGGTGATTATACACAAATGAAAATATACTTATGAACATTATATTTAATTTCTGACATATTCTGCCAACAAATCCCTCTAAATTTTACACGCTGGACCTTTAACTGACATCAGTTTGACACAACAGACTGTTGTGTGTGGTGCCTAATATGCCATAATCCGGTTCATCAGTTGAATCTTTGATGGAGCTGCAGGCAAAATATCATCTGCTAAATGGATTTAAATCAGTGACATTGGTCCAAACTGCTGCAAAGAGGCAATGTAATTTGGTGATTTCAGTGAATGTGGTATTTGGAAATATCCTACTGTATGTGAATGCTACCTTTTGTCTGTCTTTTAATGGAAAGTTGACTGTTTCATGAATGTTTGAAGGTTTGTTTAGAGATTTTTTGGACCCGACAAGAATAAACAGGTTAGTGGGAAGTGTTGCTGTTCATCAATTTGTTTTTCAGCTGCTTCCTTCTTGGATCGCTGCAGATTAACAGAGCCACCGCTGGCTTCAGACTAACTTCACTCCAGTTGGTTCCAGAAATGAAAAAAAAAAAAAAAAAAACCTTTCAACCTGAGGTAGACTTTTTTTTTTTCCAAAGAAATCACATAATGTGGTTTTAAAAAGGTACACCCAGCTATGCTGAGGCCAGTTATGACGGGCGGGGGAGAAATGAGGGGGAGGTGTTCAACAATAGAGGTATTATCTCTCCTGTCATGGCATTAACAGCCACACAAAGACCCCCAGGAAGAGATCAGAGCAGATCACAGCAGATCAGACACACACAGCAGCTTTCACACACTCGGCTTGCCACCGTCGGGCTGTATGACGCCCTGCCTCTGCGCAAACCAAGGCTGGGGATCATTTTCACATCAGTCAAACTAGTAAAGCCGACTTTCTCATTCTTCTGAAAGGTGTGAACCCTTATTATTGCCTGACAGGCATCAGGTACTATTAGGTAATGCACCATAAAGCCACACTTTTATTTGCCAAGTGTAATAAAGGAACAGGAATTTGTCTTGGTGGCTTCAGTAAAGGAGCATATCGAAACTCGCATATTGACTTAAGCAGATATAACTGCACGTGGCTTGAAGACCTCAAGGTCAAGTGCAAGAAAAACATGCACAGCACACCATAGACTATAAAACACAAAGGTATAATCAAGAATTGTTGTGTCCAAGCGCTCTGCAGCTAACTTGGTCAGTCTAAATTGTCCTTATTCAAAGCCAATTGACCCCAGAGAGCATCTACGCACTCACTGACCTAATAATAGTGAGTGCTGAAACCCCCTGATGCTTTAACACAACAGGAGCCGGAAGGAACAAGAGAAGATGTGTTTGCAAAGACTCCTGCTTCTTTTTGTGACGTCTGCTCATATCTGAAGCCTTAAAGCAGGGCTACCAACCAGAAAACAATACAACATTGGTGCATTTAAACAGTCACACAAACAGATCGAGGCAGCAGAAAACCAGCAACTTCCATGTTCTGCAAAGTAAAATGACTTATTTTGCCCATAATGTTTGGTTAGTACAAACTCCAGCAGTAGATTGCTTAGCTTCTGTGATTCTCCAAACTGTGGGCCTGCTGACTGTAATCTACTGTAAGTAACACACTGACTATTGCTAAGTATCTTCATCCAACCCCACATTAAATAATCTGAACTATCCCTTTAAGTAGCTGAGAAGTACTATGAAGTCATCTAAATGACTAAATTTGCCTAATAGTCTAATTTGTTATTATGGGGATATATTGTCCATATTGCTCAATTTATCTGAAAGTAAGTAAGTAAATCCATCCCAATGAGGCTTGTCAGATGTGCGATAATCTCTGTTCATAATAGGGATCCCAGGTCCCTTTAGTTGTGCAAAGTTCATCATGTAGGTTGACACAACATGGACACATGCTGTGACAGAGAAAAGCACCTGATAACAGGACCTGTAAAACAATTTATCAGAGTAGTAAAAGGCCGATGTAATGCAGTGCTATCTTCGTCCTACTTTGCACCTTATGTACTTTGACACTAATATGTTGCAGCAGGCAAAGGAGTGTGAGCAAGACAAGCATGTTAGTCTGAGGGAAACCTCTGACAGTCTGACGCATTCGTAACAATAAATGAGGTTGAAGTCCAGGCTGTACTCGTATCACTTACTCTTGGTGTTGCCAAAGCTGCACACTAAACAGTTTTACACGTACAAGAGTTAACCCTTTAAACAGCACACTACCATGCACAGAGATCTTGTAAGATGAGGCCAGTGACCTGCACTTATACCAATGAGGGAAACTCCTACATTAGTCAACCTATTTTTCTCTGGAAGGATGGTTTCACTCAGTTTATGGGATTTCACTCCCAAACTTTGATTTGTTACTTCCTGTGTGAGAAGTGACTGTACTTGACTTCAGAGTGTCATTTGGGCCAAATAAGATGAATATATGATGCTTCAGTTAGCGATGACAGTAATTTTGCCGTGAAGTGAAACTTGGCCAGCTGAAACTTTAAAATGCTATCAGACCTGACTAACTCACCACACCTTTGAATTGTGCTAATGTGTGTGTATCTTCCAGCTATGTTACATTTCACCTGCTATAGCACCATCTTGATTCGGCAGTTGAAATCACAGTCGGCAGAGGTGCATTTAATGTAACACTCTTTTTATTGTTGGACAGGTTCTGGTGAACGTGGCACAGAATTTGAGTAAGGAGCTTTAAAATGTTCTATGCAGGTAAACCCCTCAGTATGTTTCTGTACAAAGTGAGGGGCATAACAAGGACCTAAAAAGAAATCTGTGCTGGGATACTTGCATTGCATTGTATCTTTTAATCTGCATAATCTTGAACAGAGCTTCCCAAGAATGCAAATGAATTTTTGTATTTGTATCGTATCGTATCGTATCGTATCGTATCGTATCGTATCGTATCATACCATATTGCATTGTATTGTGCCATATCTAGGATGTTCAGGCCTGATATCGTATCGTAACATCATGTTGCATTGGCTACTTGGTTCATCTTCAAATGTAAAGACTTTTCATTGTCTTATGTGATTTAATATTTCTGTATATGCACTACAACGACTGTTAGTTGCAGCCCTGGTTCTGTCCACATAATTAAAGGTAGAACCTGTAACTGTTTTGACAGACTGTTAATTTAAGCCATTTTTTAAGCAAAAATATCAAACAGTACTCAGCTCGTCCGCTTCAGACGTAAAGGTTTGCAGCTTTTCTTTGTCTTGTGTGACTAGAAATGAAATACTTTTGATTTCTGGACTGTTAGTCAAACAAAGAGAGAGACATTTGAAGACATAACCTTGGACAAAAGGATGTTTTAATGGGCATTTTTCACTACTTTGACATTTGTTTTACCAAATGATTCATCTAAATCATAATATGCTGATTAATTAATCATGAAAATAGTTGTTAGTTGCAGCCCTTCTTCAGTCCACTTACTTCCACTTCCATGGACTTTTCCATCTTATGAATAAACAGCTGAATACAAACGCCAGTCAGGATGGTTATTTTGTTATATTTTGCTGTCCAAGCATAAGAACATGCTTACCCGTACCACAGGACCACAGTTCTCATTTGAGGTTTTGAGGTCTGAAAATTTCAGGTGACTCTGCAGCATCACCACCACCAGACTTCGAGCGTCATCATCATCTGACCAAATGGGCCAAACTAAAGTAGGAAACACTGCAGAACAAACTGTTCCACTCACGCTTGAGTAAGCGTACTACGGGGTCAGCCGCTGTCAAAACACCAGACGCTGGGACCCGCTGACCAAAACCCGCACCTGCAACTAAATCTGATAGACAGGCAAACAGAGCCGGATACAGACACCACGCTCAGATTGGCTGCAGAGATACGCGTGGAGTACAATTCACCCACTGCCTGGTCCTGTTTTTCATCTTTTAGTCCCACACACACTGCATTGAAGCATGCATTTCTTTGTGTGTAGGCTCAACACACACACACACACACACACACACACACACACACACACCCACAGGGTTACAAGTGCACAGAGGCACACAAACACACTCACCCACACCTGTCCCTTGTATGATCTGGTAGGCTAGTACAGTATTAACCTAGAGTCAGAAAGGATAAAGACACATTATCTCCTATGCTGCTGCTGGGCTATAATAAACCAAAGCTCTTTCACACACAAACACACATTTTCTATTGTCTGTAAACCTACAGATCCCACAAACCACTGCTTCCAGCACAAAAGGATCATTTTATTTTAAGATTAAAGTTGGAAAACAACTGCACATGATTGTTTTTAGACCAGCTGAAGCCCCAAAATGTTACTTATGCTCACCAGTCTGCCTGCATGTTAATTATTAAGTAAGTTAAACCCTTTAATTTGAGGTTTATTTAAGCACCCTGCCTCATAAGCTTGGAAAGTAATGGAGAACTGAGGCAAGTCAAGGGACCGTTGGTTTATATAGAGAGGTGTGGAGGGAATAAAGCTGTTTCAAGTCTGTTTTGGCCAGAAGTACACACACTTTCTCTCATTCTTTTTTCTTTTCCCTACAGACACATGCACAATCTGTTATTCTCCCTCTCTCAACCACACACACATATTCACACACCAGGCAGGCCACCATGCCTGGTCTACATTATGGGCTCCTGACTGAGTCATAACACAGTAAAAGTAAAAGCTGACTGTGAAAAAGCCATGCTGTGTAAACCACAGTCCCATCACAGGTGCTGGTGGTGAGTAAGGTTTGTTTGCGTCTGACAGCCAGCCAGCCTAATTATAAACTCACATGGGTGGTAAACAATAACAACAACAAATGTAGCCGTAAGAGGAAGAAATCAGACATAAGGGAAGGATAATTTTAGCACTGTTTTCTTCAAATATCAAGAGACTGCACAGAAGCGTTTTGAGTTAACATGATTTTTTTTTACCATAAAGTTTCATTTTAGAAAATTAAAGATACTACAAGGAGTTTTAAACTGATTATGACACAGTCTCAATCTATTACTGCTTACTACATAAGCAGAGGAGACCATTTGGGGAGAAGATTGGCTATTTCTGTACAGGTATTCTTCATGGCTGCCACCGGGTCCTGTTTACATTTTCCCAGGCAAAGTAACAGTGATAGTACATCAGCCAGTTAAAAAGGAAAAAGGAGGAGATTTTTATTTGGATAATTTGATTATTGATGGTTATCATGGTGGAAACTATCACTTTCGTCCACAAGCACCTCCAAAATCAACAAAATGTTAAAGTTCCCTGGATTACTTTAAGTTCGTTATAGGTAGGGCTGCAACTAATCCTTAAATGTCTTGTTTTGACCACAAACCAGAGACATTCAGTTTACTCAATAAGGACCAAATAAACCTGAAAACGTTCACATTTGGGAGGCTGAAATCAGAGAATTTGTACATTTTTTACTTAAAATCAGTTGATTAATAATCAATCAATTGTTGCGACTCTAGTTACAACAATGAGATAAAAGTAGGCAACTCAATGATGCTTAATGTCAAAAGGCAATGAAACAAAACCTTGTAGAAATAATTTTGACTACAAACTTTTTAATTTTGAAAAGTAAAATGTATTATTATCGCTCTATTATACATCTCTCGGGGTTCTAAACCAGATTTTTAATACAGTTAAAATAATTTTCCGACAATAAGAATGATGTTGTTTGTTCCTATAAATAACTCCATCATCCACACCCTGGACAACTCACCTCTTATGTGATGCAGCCCAGTGTCCGAATGCACTCTCTCGCACTGGCAGAAGCAGCTGAAAAAGAAACGAGACTATCCAAACTACTTGTCGTAATGTCCGCTCCGGTTGAAGCTGCACGGTGTAAAACTCGCAGATAAGACTTTCAGCGGCGTGCCTGCGCCGTGCTCTCCTCCTCCATTGTGTCTCAGCTCCTGATGGTTGAGTCAATTTGAACCAACAGCGCCGTAATGAGCCTCAAAGCGAGGCGTATTCAAATGACTTCCATAGAGCCGGGAAAACCGACCAATCGCAGCGCGGGGGAGGGTGCCTCAAGGGGCAGCGCCGACCAATCGCAGCGGAGGGGTCGAAAAATCGAAATCTATGGAGGCTCTGATTGGCTGGCTCACAGTCCGTAGACTTCTTTCTTTTCAACCGCAGCCAGAAGCAGTGAATGTTTTTGTTGGAGAGCTTAAATATGGAAGGTGTAAGGTTTCCGCCTGGAATGTGGTTGTGAGTGGCTGTAAGCGGGTCTCAGTGTCTTAAAAAATCAAGAGTTTGTAAGAGTATAAGCCTTTGAGCTGTTTATTTTGTGTTGATAAAGTTTTATGTTGTAAATGATGTCAGTACTGTTGAGGGAGAGCTGCTGGGAGAATTCAGGATAACAAGACAAAAAATGAACTATCTGTTATATAGTTTTTAGCTATTTTATTGCTAGAAGCTTGATAGTGATATAAAGAATGGCTTTTAAGCAGCACTGCATATTGTAGCATTGTTTTTGCATATTAAAGTCACAATACGTAAGTTCTCTCTTGCATTAAAACAATAACAGAGGATGTAGTTTGGTGACACCCTGAAGTAGCGTGGGATCATAGGAGTTGTTTTTTGTTGTTAAACAACCACCCAAGCAGATGAAAGTCTACCTGACATGATTCATGTAGAAGTCATGTTCATGGATGAGGTAAAGTATTAAAGTTTTATTCATAGTGCATTTAGACATGTTTGTCGATTTCCTTCATCACTGACATATCCGACATATCTTGTTTCACAGAAATTATATATAGCAACTAGTGGCTTGGAAATGCACTTACCTTCATTAAGTTACAAATTTATCTGGGTTTGACCGTTGTTGGAAGCAGTAGGGATAATGTGAGTACACTACTCAACAAAATGTATAACATAGGTCTAGTATTTTTAGATATTTTAATGCAGAGATACATTATAGCTTTAGGGTCACTTGCTACAAAACATAGCTTCTGACCATTTCATTTTCATTTCAACACATCTGACATATGTCTTAGAAGCCATATAATCTTTATCCTATATGCCTTAGAGGATATCAGTGTGATTTATTATCACAATACAACACAGGTTTGCACAATGAAAGTGAGAGTTGTAGTTCCTTCATGCCACACACACAATTCACAAAGTTAATATGTATATAAAGTTGTTAGGGTGAAAATGTTAGCAAATAAGTGTCTGTTTACACATCCAGAGGATACAGAGCAACGTGACAGCTCACCAAAAGTGATGCCAAAACATCTCGATCGCCCCTTGGTGGCTGGTTGCAGTATAAGTCATAGATCCTGGCCTTCAGTGTTAGCAGATTGGAAATGGGCCACTAAAAAAACAACTAAAAACATCATCAAAGTAAGATGACAATGCTTGTGCCTGGAATATGTTGGCTTCATATTTGTACGTGGGAGGAAATGGAGACGTATCGCTCATCTTTATTTTACAGTCAGTGGTTTCCACCCAGACTTTTTTTTTTTTTTTGGCTAAATACTCTACTGTGTTCACTACCCAGTCACTAAATTTGTCTGTTATCTGATATCGGGCAAGAAGCATTCAGTGGGCTTATACAAGCCTCTTGGCTTAAATTAACTGTCTGTTGCCATAGAAAAAGGACATTGGTGGGAGCAGAGTATGTGGGCAAGAGAACCAAAAGAATGAGATGGAAATCACTACATCGCTCCATAGAACTGAGGAGAACTGCTAATTATCTGTGGGCTCATTACTTCAACAGCTCTCTTTCATAGGACACAGAGTCATTTAGGTGATTGGTAAAAGCACATATATTCATTTATGCAACTTTTCATGTTTTTGTTAAAGTTGTGTTATTGTTGCATGGTATTGCAGCTGAAAGCAGATTAAATCAAGTGTTTTTGATGGTGTTTTCATTTTTGGTAGTAAGCTACAACATCCAGGTTAGTTTATAGTCCTTTTGATGCACCACATACCACTTTTACATACAATATTTGTGTGTAAAGGTGCAGTATAATGAACACACTCTCAAACTGCATCTGGTCAGTCATACCAGACTGGTGGTCACAGGTAATTATTACCTGGTCAGAGGTGGTAGCTGTAACTGTATGTTGCTAAGCCATTAAATTGTACCTGACTTTGAGTAAATCTATAAACACAGTTATTGACTCTCAACCATAGTGTGTATACAGCATAACAGCAGGTAGTAAACGCAAACCGGTAATTTACAGGATTTTTCTTTATTTACAGTAACTACATTAATTTCATGTGGTTATATAAACTTTTGTTTCAGGAATAAAGAAAAAAGTCTCGGTGGCAATGATTTTCCTGATATCCGATGAGGTTTTGAAAGGATTTCGCAAGACCACAATGTTGTAGAAATTACTCAACCCATAACACAAAGTTATCCTTAAATTGAAGTGAAAACAAGATTATCTAAATTAGGTTTTCATGTAACAACAGGAATGTGCACAATGAATCCTGCTCTACTTGCGTGCACTCTCTCGGTCCTGTGTCTGACTTTTTAGGCACTTTTTAGTACAAAAACACACCTCATCTTTCCCTCTAAATGTTTAGAATACACTCTAAATATATATACTATGCTCCCTCCAACACTCTAATTTCCTCAGAAATATGGTAATTAAAGCAAGGTGGGTGCACAACATACCCACCCCCTCAACTGCCACTACACCGCTGCCTTCCACCTCAGCACAGTCCAGTCCTTTTCATTGCATAAACATCAAATTACATAAACACAGCGTTTGATTTTCACTACGGCCGGGTCCTGAAGTTGTGGGCGGCACTCATTTTTTGATCACTGACGCCTCTTACATTCTGACACATCAGCTTACAGGCGAGAATAGCTGATCTCTGAGTCTTTCAGGCTGCAGGGTTTTCTCAATTCAATAACCCAACTCCTACACCAGGCACCCGAGCGCACAGCTTCCGGCTGCGCTCAGCCGTGTGTGGCTCACCGTCGGCTCAAACACAAAGTACGCCCATGCACACTCACGCACACATGCACACGCATCCCTTTCCGGTGGTACTTGACCGTGGCAATGCTCTGGTGAAGGCCCTCGTGAGGTTTGGCTTTTTCGATTGGCTGCTTGACGCCCACAGCCATCAGAGTGCTGTTGAGGAAAATTTCCTGTCAGAGTGGCATATGAAATTAAGCATGTCAATATAAATAAGATTAACCTCAACCAATGGTCACCATGAAATTAACACCACCACTACAACCCAAATATTTGTTTTATGGATGTGTTTGGCATACAGTTAATTTTGTTTCTGTTTTATCCCACTGTACGTCGCCTGTCTATTTCTGTTAATAATATCAAAGCCAAAATGTCCAGCAAATAATGAATAAAATAGAGTTTTATTTTCTGTAACATTTAGAAACTATTTATGATTGTATGATAAAGTGACATCAAATTTTCTCTGACTTAAAATGGTTTGCGTGCACAACAAAAGAGAGAATAGAGTGCTGCAGGTAATAAGTTAGTATATTTGCACTTCTGGTTCCCTCATGTCAAAGTCAGCAGGTTTTTGAATGGGTTTTTGTTTAGATGCTTGAAAACACAAGCTTAAGAAAATGTCGTGATTTGTTCTATGACATAAAGTACATCAGTAAATGCCCAACTTGTGAATTTTGAGGTTTTTACTTAAAAAAGGTGGATGCTAAAAAGTGGCTAAATGAGACTGCAGAGGTTGTTAGCAGCATTTAAAGTCATTGTGCTGAACACCATTATTACACCAAAATTAGCACGTATATGCAAGGTTTTTACATGCTGTTAAATGTGCTAAAAATAGGTGATTGACCCTTTTTCCATTGCAGTTGACCCATTTGCCTTCTGTTATTTTTCAGATCTCTCAGTACTTTTGTAGCTTCTACCTGAATCTATGTGGTTTGAAGTTTAGTTTCTCTCCTGCGACGCTGCTATCTGCAGGTATCTGCTTTATTTTACATGTTTGTGTTCACTTTCAGCTGTATAGGAGTCATGTTATGTTACTGCTGAAGAAAATGCAACATTTTCCCAGTTTGCTGCTTCATAATAAAAGCTTTTAGATAACAAAATAACAGGGGACTCTTATTGTGAAGAATTATAAGAAATGAAATGCGCCACCGTTTAAAGCCACTCGAATAAAGATGAGTGGTCATAGTCAGTTAAATACACATGTCCAAGCGGGTCCAAACTGTGCTTGGCTGATGAACCAAGTCAAGAAGGAGCAAAAAAAAAGGAGCAAAAGAGTCAACAAGCCTTCATTACCTTTGCCAGGGTTATCTTGGAGCTGGAGCTGATAAATACCTGACTGTTGCAGAGTCATTTTAGCTGGGACTAAAAGCAGATTGTACCCTCTCCCAATGAAGAAAAAGCCAGGTGTTTAGCAACTGCATTTTTAGCTACTGCATTTAGGCTTAATACTCATAAAATTGGTGTTCACAGAGCTTTTTTCAGTACTAATCCAATAGAAAAATGTTATTGGCTTTTTGTTAAGGGAACCAGATGATACTAACGTCTGGGTTGGCCTACAAAAATACGTCATCCCTGTCTTTTAAGTATGACTTAAATTACTTAATTTTCTTCTAACAAGAGAATGTAATAATGGGGAAACAGGAAGGCAATGGTATTCAAACCTAGGCCACATGGTTCTACAGGCTTAAATGCTTAAATGAAAAGGTGGTTTAATTGAGTTTAGGATGTTTTCTGCTTCTTGTCTGCCCACATTGTCACGCTAGAAAACAGTCAAACCGTTAGTGAAGAGAAATTAGTCATGAAAAACTAGCCTGTGTCCTTGTGTAACCGCATGGAGCTGATGTGCAGGCGTTTAGTATAAAGGTCACTTTGTTTAAGTTGTTCGTATGGAAACCACCAGAGAACCACTCATCATCTTGCCTACAGGTCTCACACACACACACAGATAACGCAAGAGATGTTCCTCATTTTCACATCATCAGAACTACTCACACAGATACTTACAGCATCATCAGGAGAAACAATGTAAGCAGATGATGCAACAATGTAAATTCATTGTAAATACCCACAAAATTCGAAAATAAGTAAGGCACAGGTGTAGATTAAATAAGAAATGACTTTTATTGCACAAAATGCACCTGTGCCTTCCCCCGTCTTCATATGCAGGTTTAAGTGCCTGACTTTTTCAGGCCCCAGGTTTTGAATTAAACATTATTTATACGTCCTCATATATTCTTTCAATAAATGAAGTAGAGAGTAGTAAATTCAGCATGACACTCAACAGTAATCATGGGAGGCATTGAGCAATGACAGATTGTTTTACAGACAAAAATAGACTCTTCCAAGATTTTGAGAACTGTGACTCACTTCAGATGAAATGTAGAAATGCAGAAAATGATGGGAAAGCTGGTGAGTGTTTATCAATCATCAAATGTAACTTTAGTAAACTGTGTATGGACCTTTTTCACAGCAGCTGATTTGACACAAAATAGTAGCTTCAACACAGGTGTTATCAATGATACTAATTAAGGTTCTGAGACATTCAGGCCAAACAGAGTCAGGGAGCTGCTATTCTGCATGTTGCTACACTAAATGGAACAGAACCTTAAGTAGTATCAGTGATAACACCTTCTTTACCCATATTTCATATCAATATGGCTGCCATGAAAAGGGTCTCTTGTCTTGTACAGGTGCTTAAAAACACCATTTCTAATGACAGGAGTGACTTACAGTGTATTAGCTACACCTGTGCAATTAAATACATTGGTATTACATGGTTATCATATTAAAGTGCCTCTAATTACTAATTTTATATTAACAATGGATCACATGACTAATTGTATGTGAAAGTAGTCAGTTATGGAGTTTTATCACCAGACTGCATTTTCCCTCATTTCTGTCTTTCAGCTCATTGTTTTGGTTTTCCAGCCTGCCATGTCACTACTTTAGTTCACCGTCATCATCAATTTTGCCCCCAGCGTTCATTTGTTATTAACAAAAAAACAATTAAAGTCTAAGCTCTAATGCTACCTGCTCAGGCAGACACAGTTAGCAACTAGATAATGGAGCATTTAGCAGCGATACAGCCAGACGTTGCCTTCAGGAGCTGGTGGAGAAAAACAGAGCTAAAAAGAAGAGTGAATCTTGTTACATTCACCAGATGGCCTGAAACATGACTGCAAATGAATACTAATGTTACTCTCTGTCTATCAGATGTGTAGGTTTAAGGGTTTTTTTTGCGATGGTGTCAGAGGAATCAACTCAATTTAAAATTTTGATTCCATAAGTACTGATGTTGTCTTGCACAGTGTTACATTGAATTACATTTGTAATATGTTGTCCGTATTTTTCTAATTTATCTAGTTCAGTTGATCTGTTGGATCAACAGGATTTTTACTTTCTACTTTGGACCCCAATTGCACAATATAATCCTGAGTATTTCCAACTGTACATTATAAATGAAACTGTCACAAAGCTATTCTTAAGATTCACAATGATTACATTACTGAAACTTGAACCAAAATGCCAAAGAACATTGCTCAAAAGCTTTGGATTGGCAGTGTGTTTTGGATTTCCGGGAAAGCGGTGACATGGACAAAACAAATGATGTCAGCCGCCACCAGCAGCAGCAACAGACTTTGGTGCTGTAGGGAGTGTGGGTGGGATTACACAGTGACAGCTGGGTGAGATCATTACGGTGCGGGAATGGGGGGACAAGAAGGGGGAGAACCCGAGAATCGGGGGAGGGGAGGGGGTATAATGGGTGTTGGGGCAAAGGGGTGGGAGGCTTTTATATGGTGACATTCTTTTCTCTGAGGAATGCATGCACTTACCCTGTATGTTGTTAAAGAGAAGAAATAATATAACTGCCTAACAACACCAACATGCTTCAAATCCCAGCATGCTCTAGCTGTCCTTTTGCATTTATGTTTACATGCATAAGGGAACATTTAGATTAAGAGGAATAGTTGATATGTGGAATATATGAGGAGGGGAGAAGAAGGGGGTGGATTTTGGGGAGAGAGGAAGACGGGTGACTCACGGGCTTCCAGTAAGAGGTCTGACTCAGCTACTGGAAGCCCCCTGACCCTGTCTGGAGACAATATGCGGGCAGTAATCTGTTTTTCACTCTTCAGTAGAAAAGAGAGACCCTTAAGGTTATAAAATATGGAAAACAAAAAGAATGCAGGAAGGGAACAACAGCATGCTAGCCAACAGCTCTCACTGCTTTGACTTTTTCAAGGGTTAGAGATGAGAATGTGTGTAGAAATTGTGAAAATCATAAATAATGCACATTTTTTTTCAATCATTTTATGTGTTTTATAGAGATAAATGTTTTTTTAAATGGAGAGACAACAAAGAAAAAAGATCCTAAGACAGATTTGACACTTTTCTCTGCAGAGTCAAAAGGTCTCAGATGAGTTTTAATGATGCTTTGACGACTCAAAAACATGAGTACATGACTCACACCCATTTGCATTGAGCTTATATGCACTGATCACTCATCATCACCCTCCCTGTGAAAACAACACACGCACACTAGGCCCCATTCATTCGTGTGCATATTGTTTCTTACTGCTCTGTTGCTTCTTTGAAGTGGTCCATCTTTCTGTTCTGAAAGGGGAACTCTTTCTCCCATGGCAACAGTAGCCATGAAATGACAGGAACCGCGAAGAGATGCTCCATTATGCGTCAGGTTGGCAGACAGATCTGTGGACGTATGCCAGCTTTTATAGCATTTAAAATGATCCTTTTGTGCTGTTCTTTCTTTGTTTTTTGTGATTTATTTGGCGAAACAACAGGGGAAATGCAGGTGTTTGATTACGTAATTGATGACTAGCTTCAAAGCTTGAACGTCAGTCGTCATCTGTGTGTGTGCTCTCTCCTGCTGTTAAGAACAGAGATGAACAAATGAAGAGGCATCAAACCAAGCGAGAGGAGCTGTTGCCCATCAGATGCGAACAATCATCCTCTTATGCCTGAAATCCTTTGTGTTTTGGTGTTTTGTGTTCTTAGTTTGGCACCATAGTTGACCAGGAAAAGGACTGTTGTTGTCACCTACACGAAAAAAAACAAAAAAAAAAAACAACACAAACCAACACAAACCAGAATTCAGTTGTTAAGGAACAAATTTGATCTACCACCAACTAAAAAGACTGCAACTTTCCTTGTCTTACTCTTCCTCCAGGTTTGACCCCTTTGCCTCTTCAAGTGGAACTCTTGTGATGGTTGATGGTGATGGATGGTAGCCTGACAGAGGACCTGTTTCCAGGATGTGCCCCTAACTTCCATGTCACAAATGCAGATATCCTCTTAGGATGGGAGGTACACATACATGACCTACATTCACACACACATTAGCCTATACCTTACATTCTTGTTGGATAAAAAAAAACTCCAACATTCCTCACACTGACCTACATCTGCTTTATATGAAAGATGAGACACAAAAGCGAAACTTCTTTTTTAAATATTTGAAGTTTAAATGTCAATTAATTCAAACTTACTTCTGTTTTTTTTTTCCTTTGTTAGGGACCTTTTAACTGCCTGAAACTTTGTGGATACATTAAGAATATTTGAAATTTGAAGAAATATTACAGAATAGTGAGCACATAAAATATGACAAGTACCTGTGAAAAGACGTCAAACAGGTGAACTCTTTCACCCACCCCTCCTCAGACTAAATGTTCTGCCAAAAACTATAAATTTCCTTCCAGCAAATCCATGGAAAACATGTGAATCACAGCACTGCAGTTACAATACTGTAGTGAACTGATGGCCAGCTGGTAAGAAACATGCTCTTAGTGTGCTTTGTTGCCATAGAAGAAATAGAATTTGTTTAATTTGGATGATGTAACTTACTCAGAAGATTAGGTTGTGCGTGTGTGTATGTGTGTGTAGGGATGTGTGTGTGTGTGTGTGCACCAGGGCTGGAGCTACTGTCCACAGCTAATGTCACACACTACTGGATCCATTATCAAGACAAGTTTAAATCCAAAGACAGGAGTATGGGCAGATTAATTCCATAGCTGATATGTCATGATCCCCTAAAGTTCGACACAATAGAAGAAGAATAAATTACAGTTTTATCAGTATTGCTGCCATCTCTAAACAAATGAGAGATGCAGACTTCACTACAAAACTGACTGTAACTCGCTTAATTCTGAACTGATTTTCATGACATTTGGTTTGTGATGAAACTGAAAAATAAAACACTTACTGGAATTAAATTTAGTTTCTCGGGGCAATTTAACCAGCTCTATGCCAAAACCATTGATCTTCTGAGTGTTTAAATTAAGAGGTTTGGACTACTCATCTGTTCAATGTGTCTTAAATAAAACTGAGAATACACTATACCAAAACACTTTATTAAACCCAATAGTCAATACTTTTTAAATCTCTGCTGGTTCCATCTGGCAGCTCTGGTGGCGTTGCAGTAGGTGCTTCACCATCTGTTGCCTGGCACAGAACTATACTCTACTGAGCGACCTCCTCTGGTTTTATTTTTGTTATGAAGGAGCTCTTTCTTTAAGATAACGATTTAGAAAGAAGTTTACTCGGTTTCTTGTGGACAGAAAAATGTGAGTCAATAAGAACACAACCTGTTAACAACACTCTACTTACACACTATTTTTTTGCTATGTGAACAATGAAATTGCTGCCGTCACGGCCATGCACAGCACTTTTTTGGAAACTTGCACAATCTTGTGTGGGTGAAAGTTGGCCCCTGTGTGGACAGAATCTTGGAATGACTAAGAAACATCTTTTGTTTTTTTAAGATATTCTTATCCATATGCATATTTTTATTGTTCACTTGTCACATAAAGGTCTGACTGGTTCGCAGAGTTCACGCACCAGTTCACATCTCTCCTCTCATTCTGTCTCCTTAACTCTTAGTCTCAATTATCCCTCCTCTCATGACCCCATTTACTGTCTAATTAAAGCTGACGACCCATGCAAAGTAAATATTTAAAAGGAGTCAGTGAAACACATATTCATGTAACTGTCTTTTTTTAAAGGCACAGCGTAGGCTTTTCTTTCAGCTTCTATATCCGTATGAAGTGCCCACTCTGCTGCTTCCCAATCCTCCCAATAAAGCGTTAAACCCAAAAGATGTCTGAGGTGGGATGTGAGCTGCCCACGCTCTTACTAAAAACAAAAGTAAAGATACATCTGGGAGTGAGTGCAGTCTGTGAGTGTTTTGATTTACTTCTGTAATTTCACTGTAGCTCCGGTGGTTTTACTGTAAACCACTCCTACACTGTCTGCAGATGTGGCACTGGATTTAGTGGGAGGGAATGTATGTGTACTCTGTGCGTGTGTGTGTGTTCAGCTACGCGTCCAAACCAGATTGGATTCTTTCTAAGGAATTCTGCTGGTGCTGCTTTCCTTTTTACAATCAATCATTCTGATTTTTACAGGATAATTGAAAATGCCACAAAACTTGTTTTTCCCTTTCACTTCTTCACAATGACTAAAAGTCTGCACTCATCAGTGGTGTAAACAGTATAATCTGATGACATCCCACAGACATAAAATGACTGTTCAATCCTGTTGAGAGTAATCTCAGAGTGTAACAAGTCCAGATGACAGCCACAGAAGAAAAATTAGCAGGGGTGCATGAAGTTCTCACTTACAAAGCTGCTATAATCAATACTTTTATATTAACAGTGGATCACATGACTGTTTGTATGTGAAAGGTGTTGATCATAGTGACAAAGCCCACCAACAGTTTCACCAAATCCGCGGTTCCGCTCAGCACAAGGGAGCGTTTTAGCATCTTTCAGATCATTGTTTTGGTTCACTCTCACCGCTCTCGAAAGTGTTGCTGCCAGGTGCAGCAGGCAGCTGTTGTTTGTCAGCAAAAAAATACCCCTCTAAAAACCCAACTGCTGAGTGCCAAACAACAAAAAGACAAAGTTAGTGACCAGCTGGTGAAGAAAGTGGAGCACTGATCAGCTAAAGAGTCAGATATTCCTCTTCAGAATTGGTAGAGACCAAAGACAGAGCTAAAAGTAGAGTCAACGTTGGACTTACATTAGCCAGGTGGCCAGAAACACGAACAAATTTACCTGATAAACTTAAAAGTTGATACGATTGGCAATTACATTCATGTCTGTGGTCACGTGTAAAGCTACAAAGCCGCTGGTCTGGTGTTGTGGATGGATTGAGTGTGATTTATTATTTTTGTGGGCTTTTTCATTGTCACTTTTGGCCATGCTGGGTCAAATCGTGCCACATTTTGCATTTCCATTACCACAAGAGACCAGCAAGAAGGATGTTCTTTTGTAGCTCCTAACTGAATCTCTGTGGTTTGAAGTTTAATTTCCCTTCTGTGTCACTGTTTTTACGTTTAGATAACTGCTTTATTTTATGTTCACTTTCAGCCGAATAGGAGTCAGATTGCTGCAGATAGAAACCCAGAATTCCTGATTTAGTTGCTTCATAACAAAAGCTTTTAAATAACAAAATAACACTTTTATTATGAAGAATTTATAGAAAATGAAGAGTTTGTTTGCCATGTTACAGAAGCTTGATTTGAGCCTGTCTCGTTTTTGTTTAAAGACACACCTTCAAGCAGGTAGCCCTGTTATAACAGAGATGCAAATCCCAAGTCAAACCAAGTGAAACTCATCCAGCACATGTGTATGGAAAAGGTGTATATGTGCTCCAAAAGAACTAGAACCCAGATGGTCATATTATAAATATCAAACACATGAGGTTATTCAGTTTAGTGACTTTTGCTGCTAGGAAAAATATTTTGCTCTTTTGGATCAAGGATGGAGTTGTGGCACAGTCTTACAACTGAGTCTATTCCCAATACATCTCATATATGCTTTACTCTTCAGTTAAACTTTCTATAAAGTTTGGGACCCACACTTAAAACTCATTGGACCTGCTCTGTCATCTTCCATACTTCCAGAGGACTTCCTAAACCGGCTTAGCCTGTCCCTGTACCTTGTCAACTGTGAAACCAGTTTCCCTGTGACGTTGCTGCTTGTTTACATACGTATTTATTTGATGTTGTCTTTCCCTGTTGTAGTGGGTAGGAATTGTCAGGGTTGGATTTAACGCCCTTTATTTTTTATTTCTTGTTCTTACCCATTCAGTTTTATTGTGTCATGTCTGAGCTGTTTTATTCTGTGTCATTAAAAAAAAAGTAAATGTATTATGTATTAAAAATGTAGTTATGCAATGCAGGTTGAATACAGTAAGATCTCACACTCATCTATAATTCAAATACAAGAGGAAAGAAATAATTTCTTTGTCAAAAAAAGAAGAATATGACAAGTAAACAGCAGCATCTAATAAATAACGCAACATTTATCTATGCTCAGAGGATTAAGGTTAAGTCAGTGAAATAACTGGCTTTGGAACTGCTCTGAATCAGTGCACAAATGAACTGGACGTAAACACAACCACTGCACAATCTAAACACATCCATGACCTCATTGTTTTCCAAAGAGGGGGAATTTTACCTCCGACTACTCTTTAACTTGTTATTCTTACATTATTTTCTATAACCTCCTGACCTGTGGTTTATTTCACACAATGAATTCTGCAGGGAGCAGTGAGGCATTCTTTGCATACAGTTTTTCCATTTGTCAGTTGTCAGCTGTCTTTCATTGTTTTTCACACTGTGTGGCAGAGCTGAAAGACATTTTCTACAGTGTAGACAGTAAAGTCCCTAACTAAATAATTTACTACATTGCAAAACCTTGTTATGTATAATATATATTTTCATGCTCTGAATAGTTTGTTTGAATTTATGGCTGTTTCTTTTTCAAATAAGTTCATTGTCACATAAAACACGGCAGTTAAACAGAAATATTTGTACTTAATTGTCCAATCACTGCAGCGTGCTTCTCTTCTACCACATCCATATGTGACCCAGAATCCTCATTTTTTAACAAACAATAGAGCAGCTGGTCGCATTCCTTTCATTCCTCTACATAATAAGATGGATATAACATCTATATTCATCCCAGTGACCAAATGTAAACAGTCAACTCCAAACGAGAGGAATGCAAAGGAATCTGTGAGCATCCTGGACTTTCCATTCATTCTGTCAAGGATCAGTGAAAAACAAAGTTGTTTTCACCCAGGAGCTGTATTGTTTCTTCACATGTGTTGTTGTGCAGCTGATGAATTCAGCGCCCACTCGAGCGCCGAACAGGCAGCTGAAAGTGTTTATGGTGGCCTGTAGGTGCAGGTGCACAATCGAACCCAAGGGAAGGAAATGGAGGGGAGGGGTTTGAATGTGACACAAACAGGAAACGAGCTTTGTGTTCCCTCCTGCTCTGTGGTGGACACGAAAGGTTTATTCCAAACTTTGGCCTTGCACAAGCTGTTTTGTAGGCTTATCTAACAACACAATATGCTTTGCCAGGAGCTTACATAACAGGCACTGTTTAAAAAAAAATTTAGCCGACTAAATTCACCTCTATCATTCTGAAGTCTTTTTAAGTCTCATTGATCCCATTTATTTTTATCTTCACAGACCTGTATGTGAGTACAGATATGAGTCAGGAGTTAATGGGAGGTCTGGGCAAAATGCCAGTGGAAGTTCAGGAAATGCCTCTTGATTCAAAAAAGTGATGGCAAAACAAGTTCACATTTGTTTCTGGTTTAATATGGAGCAACTTTCCTAATGTTGGTCATAGACCAGACGAGTCTCTTTTTTTATGTGTTCTCAGCCAGAACACATGAAAGGCTCAGCTCACCCAAAAACACATATTTTTCCTCTTACCTGTAGTGCTGTTTATCCATCTAGATTGTTTTGGTGTGACTTCCCGAGTTTTGGAGATATTGGCCCTAGAGATGTCTGCCTTTGCTCGAATGTAATGGAACCAGATGGCATTTGGCTTGTGGTTTTCAAGGCTTAAAAAAAAAAAAAAAAAAAAAAAAATTTAAAAAGTCAACAGCACCGTCTCTTTCTGGAAATCATGACCCGCTTACGCTCAAGATGAGACACAGACCTAGTGGTGGGGAGTTTCATGTAGGAACTATTATCTTTCTACTGCTAGCAAGCTAGCTCAGTGGTGCTAACATTAAAGCCAAGGAGCACAGCATTAATGGTTAGCCTACATTCTGCACTGTCTCAAGCACGAGCCTCTCGTCCATGAGTAGATTCACTCTTCCTTCTGTGTGGTGATATAGAATTATTGTTATTATTATTATTATTATTATTTGCTTTAAGAACCACAATCCAAGTGCCATCTAGTTCCATTATAATAGTGAAGGCAAACATCGCAAAGACTGATATGTCCAAAACTTGGCAACTCACAGCAAAACAATCTATATGGATAAACAGTGCACCAGGTAATTTTTCAGGGATCCAAGGATTCTTTACTTGTCACATGCGAACTTGCAGTGAAATGAAGGGGTGCCCTATTTTGTTTCTGTGCCAGAAAAAAATCAAGGCAACAACAATATTAATAGAGAAAATATGATAAAATGTAGTAAAAAGTCAAGTTAAAAATTACATAGCAAACACTGTATATACAAATCTTAAAGTTAGGAAAGAACAATATATAAATAAAAATCCAACTATAGTTTCCAGAATCTTAAAGTATTTACAGTTCAAGTGACATGGTGTCCAATTAACATGACAGTGGTAGGAATGAAACAGTTTGTACAGTATTTCAAGAGTGTCCATGTGTTTGGGGTGGGGAGGACTGTCCTTTTTAAAAGGGTCATTTGAAACCAAAACAAGCAAATACCGAGCCTGAAGCAGTAAAACTGTTATCATCATGTGGCCAGCATTAGTACGAAATTCCAGCCAATGTAAACTACTGGATAACAGTAGATAAAAAAAACAATAGGTAACAAAATAGAAAATTATAGGAGGTGGGGAAAAGTGACAGAGAGCCCTGGAAAAGCTTTCCAGCAAAAGCAAGAAGTTATAATAAACCTCAGAGGTACAAAGCAACAAAAACTCTCTTTTTTGTTCAAAACCTCCCTTTAAAATGAACCAAAATATGAAAAACTGCCCTCTGAAAAAAAAAAAAAAAACTCTCTTTGCTCAGCACAAACTGAACTTACTTTGAAGAAAAAAAATAATGTCACTGCAAAAACATAACCAAATTTACTTTTTTATGACTCAACTAGTGATTGAGTAATTTGTCCTAAATAGTTTAGAATACACAGCACCATCCATCAAACCTCAATGTTTATTCTTCATATCGTGTTGATTTTGGAGCCCCCTGTGGACTAAAGTAGTAGCATTTCCACCGTCGAAACCACAAAATGTAATGTCAAAAATGAAATTGTGTAAATAAACATCTCCTTCTTCTTTTTAGCTGGCAAAAGTACGACTCACTGTAACTTTTGCTTCGAAAACATAGGCTCATTTCATCTGATTTCAAAGAGAATCCAACCTGGTGGCAGGCATTAAGAATAACTATATGGAAACAACCAATCTTCTCATGGATGGTCTCAATTTCCTATGTAGGTCATATAGAGGCATACTTATTAAATTGAGATTGTTTCATAACCTGTTAAAAACTCCTTGTGGCAGCTTTAAGTATCTGTTCAATCTGCTTCAGTATGTAGGTCTGCATGTACAGGGAGCAGGGTGTGTTTTCCGTGTGTGTGTGTGTGTGTGTGTGTGTGTGCAAGGGATGTCCCTCACTGTGTGGGAACAGCTCCTGCCCCTGTACAGGAAAGACATTAGGAACAACATGAGTGTTGTTGGGGGAGAGGGAGGGAGGGAGACAGACCAAGGGATGGGGAGTAGGGGGCCTTTCAGGGAAACGAGGAAACGAAAAGAGAACTCCCTCGACTTTTCATTCTCACAACAAAACCCCTCCCTCTGTCCCTTCCCCACTCTCCCCCTCCCCCTCCTCCTGCTCTTCACCCAACAAGTGCGAAGTGTCCCTCCTCAACAATAAGCGCACTGCAGCACAACATAACAACAAATAGTGCGTCACTAACGAGTCATGGCAAACATTCCTGCCTGTCTGCATTTTCATGTTGTCCACTTACTCCCGCCACTTGAAAATGTGTTTTGGGACAGACAGTTTGTTATGGGAGGAGTTGTCTTGTGTGTTTGAGTCTGAAATTGCTTTTGGCTCAGTTTGGCCCGGAAGATGGTTTATATAATCCTCTGAAGTAACTGATACTAGCAGGATTTTGAGACAGTTTGTGGTTTAAGCAGTGCAGTTTGACTGTAACAAATGTTTTAAAAGTAATTACTTTATAATAGTTTTATATATCATGCATAACTTGTGGAGACATTGCATCTCTTAGATGTCAAGTTCTCAGGAATAAAAACAAAAAAAAAAATCCAGCCAGACTGCCAATTGTTTCTGGGTTTATCCAACTTGATTTGAAAGTGTTTCATAAGATTGAAGAGGGCCTCAGTTCGTAGAAGAGCGTGTAATCCTTCAGTTGGATTTGATGATTTTCATGTGAATATCAGCACAGGGACACAAGGTTTTCATAAAACATTGACCATTTGTGACCTGAATCCGGGCCACAGTCAGTTCTTTTGTAAACATCAACGCCAAAAGGGAGGGAAGAGTTTGCTTGTTTTTAAGAGTGAAGTGCCACTCCAGCTCCTCTCGCGGGAGTGATTCACTCCTGTAACAAATGAGAGCGAGCAAGAGAGAGAACAGGGATACTACAAAATACTACAAAAGCTAAATGGTAGTTTCCAAAAAGGTGCTTCAGAGTTGAAGCTTTTATTCATATTACATAAGAGCAGCATTTGTTATTACTGGCTAGAATAGTCTCTGGCAGTTAATACTGTAATAATAATTAGATTTTGCAAAATAAGATGTTTTAAAGAAATGAGGAGACCGTCCTCTCAGAAAAAAAAGACAGAATCAGCTGTTTCAGCAAGTTCTTCCAAAATGACATGTGTTTATGTTAAGCCTTCAAGGACCCAAAGTCATTATGTTGTGAGCAAAGGATGAAGTAAGGTGACTTTGCTATAGAGTAGACGTGGGCAAAATGCGGCCCAGGGGCCAGATGCAGCCCACTGAAAGGTTTCATGTGGCCCGCAAGGCCATCATGGAATTACCAAAAATTAAAAATCTAGCAAAGCCACTCAGTAGCATTTTGCTTACCATTAAACCGTTAACAGACCTTTATTTTGAAAAGGGGTCAGTGCTGTGTTCTTTGGTGATGATAATGAGCTGTATCTTTTATATTAAACCGTAACTTTATTCACTCAATGCTGTCCATCCATGTTGTTTAAGTTGTTGTTCTTCTACTTTTGCTGCTACTATCATCATCACTTGTATGCAGCATGCATGGTACACTGTAAAACATCAGGTTTTGGACACTGTCAACAAAATATCAGCCCACAATTCATTACATGGTAATTCAGAAAATTCAGTTGGGTGAGCAGCAGTAGAAGTGCCCTATATAGATCACTTCTGACCATTATTGGAGATTTGCCCATTATTAGGACCTTATATCATTTTTGTCTGGCCCATGGCAGCCTGATCAATTTCTCATGTAGACACATATCATAAAACCTATGTATTCTTCAGTATTGGAAGGGACAGACAATTAATGTCATCCTGCCAATGTTGATGTCAGATCAGAAAATGCTTCTACAGTATATGCTGCTTTAGATAGCATGGGACAAATTATGTATTTTGCTGTATAATTTAGAGGACTCTAGAGGAAATGACAGCTCTTTGCTAGAAAATTAATTATATCCCCTGTGAGAATGGTGAAGTAAGTTTGACTTTGACACAGCACAGTCTTATTTTTAATATTAACACTGAATCAAATGACTTGCGGATCCAGAGGATCTGGTCAACCAAACTTGAGTTAAAAGCCAAAGGACTTCCTGCATCTTTATGGGCACAAAATGTTAAATACAATGAAAAATGGTTAAGTTAAGCTAATGTTAGAAAAAGGCCAGTTAATGTGAGAAAAATGTTAGCTAACTAGCTAGCTAGTGATTGATGTAGATAAGCTGGTTAGTCTTTGCTTACATTAGCTTACTTAAGATGTGAATATATGTCTTATTTACAGGTCCCTCAGCAATGTCTGCAAACCATAACCATCAAAAAACCATCAAAACCATCAAAATTTGGTTTTCTTCTCAACATAGACAAGCCGGCGCATACCACAGCTAAAGGCAGGAAACAGGAGAGGAAAAGGTTGACAGGAGTACCTGGCTCACTCAACTCTTATTGTAGCACAGTGCAAAAAGGGGTGGGAAGCATCAATTAGCTTCTATGTGACAAGTGAAAATATTATATGTCAGCCGTTTATTTCCCTGATTGTTTTGTGCTGGAAGAAAAAGGCTTATGTATTTATGTATTCTTGTATGCGACACGCGTCTGAGTGAATGAATTTTGACTGTGTTCATAAATAAGCAGTGATGCTTGGCTTCTGGTTTCACAACAGCATCTATAATCACACAACGTGATGTACAGCGGCTTTCAGTACACTGTGAAAGAGAAGTAATGAGCAGGACTGCTCAAATGAAAACTTCTGGTTCATATAGAGATCTTGCCTGCTTCCAATGAATCAGTTCATATAGTGAAAACTTTTTGTTTGGAGTGAAAACAATTAATTATAAGCCCCCCCAAATTAGACACTCTGGGAGACAACAAAAGCTGATTCATATCTAACTCACTTAATGACCAGGTTGCAGTGTGACCCTCTGACCTCAGTTTTTGTCCATGACTCTCAATCCTGGCCTCCTAATTAGTTCAACTTTACAATTGGCTCTTTCATATGTCCCTCAGACTGCCTGTCTTTCCAGACGACTCTCTGTTGTTTTAAAAAAAAGACAAGACAGTAAGGAGTTGTCACACTGGTTGTGCTAGTTTAGCTAGAGACAAAGGAATCTCTGAACTCTGGGTTTAAAAATATATGTTGGTGGGACTAGTCTTAATGCATAGTCAAGATTTTTGCGTGTGTTGTAGGTGCAAAAGGACATAAATAACAACTTATCAGGTAATAGAAAGAACTGATTAATCTGTTATATATTCATTTTTTCATCCATTTAAGCCATGAGTTTATTTTGCTTTATTTTGTCTATGATAAGTGGTTATTAACTGTGGTGATAAATTGGTTGTGAATTACTCTTAGTAATAAAGGCGCTAACTTGAACCATGAAGGGTTCTTCAGCTTGTCCCCATAAGTGTTTCCTAGTACAACCCTTTATTAAGAAATACTATGCACTACACACCATGTGTTCAGCATATGTTTGTGTAAGTAAACAGTAGCATGGTTCTTTTCAGATGCACTGTTAATCGCATTTAACATCACTTTCTGAAAGCCTCATTGCCGGTTGAAGATTCGTAGCCACGGTAACCGGTGCCACCAGTTGCACATAGCTGCCTTGTTTTCTTGTCTATGTGTTGTTGTTGTTGTTGTCATCACTACTGCATTGCACTGTGGGATATATTTATTGGCGTTGTGCCCTGTGCCTGCCTACTGTAACATTTCCCCAGAAATAGTGTGCACCTCATGTGCTCTTTGTTTCATACTAAGGCTTTGGACATACTAAAAAAAATCTCACATACTGTTTTAGCTTAATAAATACCATGTTAGTATGGAATTTGGGACACAGTGAAAGGATTATTCTTAGAACCATGTGTGAAAGGTTTTACTCAAAACCCTCTATGAGAGGTTCTACAGAGAACCCTTCTATGGAGTAATGATTCCACTCAGAATCCTTGTTGGGGGTTCTATCCAGAACCTTTCAACCTTTTTAATGGTGCTAACAAGAACCTTTTTATATTCCAAGGGTTCATTTAGAACCCACCCAAGGCGTTGTACCGAGAACCCTTTTATATTATGGTGGAAACCCTTGATGAACCCTTGACAAAAGAGTTCAATCTGTGAAGAGCTCTTTCTTCCAAAAAGAGTTCTTTGGATGAAAACGGTTCTTAATGGGGCCCCCTGTACTTCAGTAGGTAGAGCATGTGCCCATGCACTGAGGCTATCAGTCCTCTGCAGCGGCCGCCAGCTCAACTCTCACCTGGGGCCCTTCACTGCATGTCATCCCTTCTTTCTCTATCCCCTTATCTGTTTTTCAGCTGTCCCAATCAAATAAAAGCAAAAAAATAATCCTTAATAGAACCCTTAGTCCTACAAAGCACCCTTGAGAAACACTCAAAAACAGGTTCTTCAGAAGCAAATGGTTCTGGGTAGAACCTCTATATACTGTATTCCAGGGGTTTTATCCAAAATCCACCTACAGAGGACCCCATTTTATTATATCACAAAAAACCCTTGATGAACCCTTGACGAAAGAGTTCATCAATTCATGAAGACCATTATATGTTTTCCTGACACTCTGTCCTCTCATATTCTATCCAAGCACATTAAATATTATTATCATGTTGTTAGCAGCATGCTGTTTTTGTTTCATTTCCTAGGATGATGAAAAACGGTCCATGCCTCCGACAAAAATAGCTTTTGGTAAGTAAATCGTACACTGAGAAATTGTATCACCATAGATAATCAAGTTAGCCGTTGCATGGGAAAAGATCACAGGGAGAGACCAGCTTTGGGTACAGCACATGATATGTAACAAATGTCCTGTTTTTAAACTCGCAAACAAGTCTCGTCTATTTTTAAGGCCAACTACCAAGAACACAGGCCTCGAATGTTTGAAACGTTGGAAAAATACCAAACCGCAAAGTTGTGGCAGCACCATCGCACAGTTAAACTAGCGTGGCCTGTGTGTATCATTGATCACTTGTATGACTGGTGTGTTGTACTGTAAAAATGTGCAACAAGCAAAAAGTTCAGCGTAGTGAGTTACACCATGAACTGTGCCTGTCATTTTTCTTTCAGAGTTCGAACGCTTGTTGTTATGACTAAGGCAGAGGCAGTGACTCAGATGATGTTTTCCTTAGAAGTCTTTAACGATGTTAAATCAGCCGATAAGCTGCAGGGTCGAGTGCTTTGGCAGTGAGTCAGGCCACCAGCTGCTGGCAGCAGCCATTGTGTTTGGGGACTGACCTTTGTCACAGTGACGGAGAGGAAGAGTTGAAACGAGAGCAAAACAGTCCTCAGCTGAAAGCGTGATATTGAGTCAGTTGAGCTGCTGTGTGTGTGTGAGAGAGAGAGACAGCAAAACTGTACGTGCAGCTTACAAGGGATTCATGTGAATACTTGCAAGTATGCATGTATTTGTATTTGAAAGTGTGTCCGTATGCTTGTAAACTTGTTTAAAAAGATAAGTTATGATTTGAAGTGTGGTTGTATGAGGTTCTTAGCCATAATCAGTGTATTACGGAAAGTAGATGACAGTCAGCACATGCCCAGTTTGCAGGATTAGCAGCCTTTTGCGATGGGAAACCGGCTTCATAAGCCAAATATCACTCTCTCAAAAGCAACCAGGCTCCTTTGACAAAAACAGTAATTTTACTTCACAGAACATGGGAGTTGCCGCTGCTTCGATTGCTGCTTTGATTGGTTAGCTTGATTGTGTCATTGTGTGACTTCAGTGAATCCAAACTAACCCCTTAAAACACCGAAGTCACACAATAACACAAACAAACTCACGATCGAGGCAGCAGTAGACCAGCAACTGCCATGTTCTGTGAGGTAAAAATGACTGATTTCGCCAGTGGAGTCTTATTCTGTAGAGAGAGCAATATTTGGCTGATATAACAGGAGTTTCCTGTTGGAAAAGGCTAACAGATAGCAATGCAAAGCAGTGAAAATATTCCAAATATAGCATGCACTTACTGCTTCCTCTCCAAACTGGATTGTGCTGACCAGCATCTATTACAGGTAATACACTGACTATCAATAAGTTCCTCACACAACCCCACTTTAAAAAAGCTGAACTATCCCTTTAAGTGTGTGTGTGTGTTCAAAGTGTTAAGTAATCGGAAAATTAGATTCAGGACCAAGACTATGCACTTGTTATGGAACAGAATCACCACTCTTATGTGTGTGTTAATGGAGCTGAGCCTTCAAAAAGAAAGCATGGAAGACCGAGACCTCCTGACTTGTGACCAGGCTTCTTCCAATTCTTTCTTTCCATTCTGAAAAAAAAAAAGAAACACATGTAAGATAAGCACAGGTCGCTTCCTCTCATCCCGTCCCATCCTTCCTTCTCTGCACTTTCCCTTCCCGTCACTCTTCATTGTAAGTGCTGATCTAGCAGATGTTGCCCATCTTTGTTTTCTCAAAGCAGTCCATGTTTTATAGGTTGATAAGGAGGAAAGGAAAACTAAATTGTAAGATGACAGTTGGGATTTGAGCCGATGGATTTTGCAAAAAATGTTTTCTTACGCTTAAATTTTGTATGTTTGCACAACTGAAAGTCTTCCAAATTTGAATGTAAAAAACTTTTACTGTGCATGCACATCATTATACATCAATACAGCACACTAGAAATCAAGAAAACTTCATTTTATTCATTTATTTTATCTCAAAGGTGTCCTTCTTCATAGTAGATATTTAGATACATGTCATAGCCTAAAAAGCACAGGCATAACTTGTAACATAAACAATGGCTTAGTAAAGTACGGAGAAGTGAATGAATGAATGATTTTGGAAACAACCAAAATGTTTTCTGAAAAAACATTTGTTGGATGTGTATCCTGATATTTATCAGTGCAGAGGGAAGCGTGCATCTAGTCATGGACGAGAGGCCTGTGCTTGTGGTAGTGATGGATGTTAACATTAATGGCTTCCTCGCTGAGCTTTGACGTTCCACACCAGTAATCTAGCATGAAACTAAATGAAACTGCTCACAACAAGGTCTGTGGATTATCTTGGGTAACCAGGTCATGACTTCTGGAAAGGCACATTGCTTTTGAATTTCAAATGTATTAAGACAGACATCTCCAAATTTCCAAAACTCAGCAACTCAAGCCAAAATGAACTAGATGTATAACATTACAGGTAAGAGGAAAAATTAGTATTTTTGGGATGAACTTAACTTTTTATCCTGCACTGTTATCAGGTTTAAAATGTAACCACTACTTTTTAAGTCTGTGACCAAAACTTGCTGAACTAATGACATTCCCATTAGCCTCAGTTGATGTCAGTATTGGTATGCAAACACACTAAACTGTAAAACACGGTAAATCATATACCATTGTGAAAATGTTAGCATGCTGATGTTAGTATAGCTTCACAGAGCGGCTAGCCTGGCTGTAATGTATGAGAGTCTGCAACACCTGTTAACACACAAGATCAGATCCAAAACAGATAGAATCTAAAGTTCGCAAGTAATAGAGGACGGACATTTAGTCTGTTTTCTGTTTAGTCGCCCAGTTAAATACCAGTGATTCTGTCAAGATTCTGTAGCCGCAGCGATTAGTCTTTCTTCTTTTCTTTGATGATCTTTGTGATTCTTATCACCTCTTCTCATGTCTTATTATGTCTCCTCTTCTCTTTCAACAAGTTAGCTAAATAAAGCAGCCATGACTCAAAGTGACTCACACTTCAGTCACTTTCCTGCGCATGTGAGTACAAACACACACACACACACACACACACACCCCACACACCACACACACACACACACACACACCAACAAAGACTCTTAAGGTGTCCCCAAGCAAAGGTAGCAGCTGGTCTCAGCATCACATTGCATGTTTGAGGAGAGAAATATCAAATATCTGAAAAGTTCCCCTAAACATTTGAAGAGGTGCCTGTGGAGATGAGATTGTGATACATGCAGACACACACACACACACAGACAGAAAACACACACTGATGGCGAATAGTTTGGTGTATCTTACCACTTAATGCAGCTTTGCCAGGGATGGAGAGAGTACACCTAATGAATGGCTGGACAAGCTCTCGCCTCCCTCCACACACACACACACAGATGCACACACACACATGGTCACTTATGGCATTTTTGGGGACGTTGCATAGACTTACATTCATTTCCTTGAGACTCAACCAACCGGTCCAGTGTTACGATCATAGCAATTCACACAAATTCAACCGATCTTTTTCCAATAATTTTGTGTAATCACTGCAACTTTCCACAAATATGATCAGTCATTGTAGCTTCCACCAATCATAGCAGTTCTACAGTTAAATTGCTGGAATATCCTCCAGGTGCACTTTCATTTTTTGGTTTTTGTAATACTAAGCCTTTTGCCTTCATACAAAAAAATCAACTTTTTTTTGGCAATTTTAAATTGCTCCTGCAATTTCATTGTAAAAACATTGCAACATGACATGTATCACAATTTTTTAGAAAAGCTGCTGTGAAATCAGGCATTTTAGGCTACAACAACCCCCCCACCCCCCAAAATTCTGCAGAATCCTGAAGGGAATTCTTACCCCTTAACTTTAACAGCTGACATAAAAATCAGAGTTTCTCCAGCTTTTGTCCTCTTTTGCACCGGCCGTCCCCAGTTCACTTTAGTCTGAAATGTGTCCCTGAAAATAGCTTAAGTCATACCCACACACACACACACGCACACACACACTCTCCCATGGATCAAATGTCCTGAGCTGCTCTTTGCCGAGTTTTGTTAAAAATGTCATGATATTTAAGATAAATGTTAAAAATGCCCAGAGCAAAGAAAAACAGCAACTTGTTAATTATCTGTGTCTATCTATGGATCTCAACCCTCTAACTCTCTCTTCTGTCTGACAGCCTCTCTTTACTTCTCTCTGTCTGAGACTCCTTTCTCAGCAGCCCTTTCCTCTCTGTTCTTATGCAACCGGCTCATAAATAGAGAATGGATGTGTCACTCAATTACTGTATTTATACTGGAAGTGGACTAAAGGCTCAGGCCAAGGTTTATACCGGAGCCCACACAGTTTAAAGCCTTCTTCCATTAACTTTATTTTTGCACCAGTATCAAAACACCGTGACTCATTCATCTCGGATGCACAGGTGGATAATGTGTGGTGCTTTTTGTTCTTTTTTTTATTGTTTGTTTAGAGACTCAGAAATCAATAGATCTGGAATTTACACGTGTATCCTACATGTGTTGGCACAAAGGATACAAAGGTGAGGAAGGAAGGAAGGATGGGAAAAGATTGTCATCCGTTTTGTTTCCACGAGGGAAACAGGTTTATCTTTCTATTTTCTTTTTTTTTTTTTTTACATGTTCATTTGAGCGCACAGCAAAGTGATGGTGACAGGGTTAAGAAGCAGAGGCCTTTCAGGTTTGTCCGTCCAGCTGTGTGGTGTGTTTTTTTGTTGTTTTAGCTGCTGCTGAGTTAAATTGGTCCCTATCCTCCATCTCTTCCTGGTCTATGCTGTTTGCCTTGTCCCCAGCCAGGTGGTTCCTGTTCTTTACTTGTGCTCTACCAGTTTCACAGCTCTGATACTGCTCGCAGAGAGACGCCAACAATCTTCAGGGCCTGTACTGTTCTGTGTTGGATTGTTGTTTTTAGTGCTAAGAGGTGCTGAGTCTCCCGTCTACACAACAGATTTACTCTCGGGTGCTCATAAAGAAAACTTGAACCTTAGAGATTAATTTTAGTAAATTCAAAGGGCAGCAAAGACCAAACAATGTTAATCGTTTAGATAAGCATATTACACGTTTTTCAAACTGCATTTAAGTGTATGAAAACATCCACCACACAGCTTTTAATCTGAGATAAAATGTCTTTTGATTGATTGATTGATTGATTGATTATATTTTTGATGATTAAAGGATCAGTGTTAATTTAGTTGCATCTAGCAGTGAGTTTGCAGATTGCAAATGCCTTGTATCATACTTCCTTCCAAACCTATAGGAGAACATACAGTGAGTTGCAAAAAACTCAAAAGGCCACAGAGCCAGTGTTTGTTTTCTTCATTCACTGGGGCTTCACACCCATTGCCAAGCAAGCTGACACCCAGAAGTGTCTCAAGCACAGTGAAATAATGAGAACATAAGAAAATACAGGCAGAAGGCAGAGTCTCTGCAGATAAAGTGGGCGCACTTCTAGGGGGTCTATTTGAGTCTATACATAGGTTTTAAAGAAAATCCTACATAGTAAGCCTTTATAATAAGAGTAAAGAATTTAATTCCCTTTTAAATATTATGTGTTGGAGCAGCCTGTGGTCTTCATCACTTACAGTAGTTCCCAAAATAGCACCAAACACTAATAAAATATCTGCTGGAGTTTACAGGGTTGTTTAGCAATACCACTTTACCCACCACCTTGTATGTGTGATTCATTTGTTTTTATAAATAGAGAAGAAAAATAATCTGCATTTAGCTTCAGTAATTTCTCTTCAAATGGGCCCTGATGCACAGAAAGGATTAATTCCTTGCTCAATGTAAACATTCAGTTGTCTGTAGTTTAGGTTGAAAGTTTAAAAAAAAAAAGACACTTAAAAGACTTTTCCAGCCCGAATGACAAGATGGTAATCCTCTCAGCGTGGGATCCAGGCTCATTAAAACACACTGCCGCTCTCGTCATGAGAGGACCCGTCACCAGCTGAACTGTGACCCATTTTGGGTGTGACCCCTTTGCTTAAGAAACCAGACTGCAGAGTCTACTATTCAACGTCCTGGGAACTAAACCTAAACCCAGCACTCCTCCTCATGCGAGAGCCAAGCAGAGTTTGAATCACCGGCCGAATAAAAGCCCTTATGTGTTCTTTCAACAGTTTAATGGACCAAACTCTCTCTAAAGCTGCAGTAAAACAGCACATTTCAGTGTGTGTGTGTGTGTGTGTGTGTGTATAGAGGTGGTAGGTTAGAGGGTGGGAGGGGTTCAGGATACAGACTAGGGAGTGTGTCCTGCAGTTTGAACAATCACACCCAAACTTCCACTTCACCTCAATCAGCCACAGGACATTTCCCTCCTCTAACCTCCCGTTCCCTTTTATTTCCCCTCCCCTCGTCTGCTTTGGCAATTTTGCACACTTTGTTCCTTCCCATTTCTCACATCAATGTTTTCTTTCTCTGCTTTTCTTTTCCTCTCTTGTATGCCTCTCTGCAGGTCACTTCATTTCATTTCAATGAGTGCTTTACTGCACTCAAAAAACAGAATTGTTGGAAACAAAATTTAATTTTACTTTGATTGCAAGCTACACAAAGGAATTGATGGAAGTTTTTCAAAATTACTTAACAATGAGATTAAACAACGTTTGCTTAAGTCAGTGAAACTTAATAACTTAATAAAAAATTAATTTTCCAACTCAATTGTTTGCTTTACCCAAAAGTAAAATACTGCTCTTTCACAACCTAAGAATATGGTTTCAGGAAAAATGTTATGTTATTTTAGTTTCTTAAATATATACAATCTAATTCATATAATTGCCAATGTTAGCATGACTTAACATTGGTCTGACTTAACTGTAGCTAGATTGTTTCAGTGAGTTTCCAAAAGCTCAATTTAAATGTACACATTTTAACCACTTCACACTGTGCAACAATAAGTGCATTTCATTTGCAGTTGAAGTAATGTAATGTTGTGAATAAGTCTCTTTCAGTTTTTTCCTTTAGTGATAGCAGTCTACTTTTGTGGATTATGTGTGTCAGTTAGGTTTCTCTTAGTATTGTACGTCTAACGTCATGATGTCCATGTCTTTTCCAGATTTTTCCCTGAATTTGAGCCTGCATTTATATTTTGTGATTAAATGATGTATTGTGTATTGTGCTTTTAAATGGATATTATTATCACTGTTGTTTATTGTTGCTGATATCAGACATATTTTGTCACTATTAGTTTGCCATGACTAGTATTATTTTTTTGGATTGTTCTGTATTTTTAAGGTCTTAATGACACTGAAGTTTTTTTTGCATCTCTCTGCACATTATTATTTGTCATCTTTGCCTTTTTGTGTATATTTTTTTAAATGTGCAAAAGAAAACTAAACTTTGTTATATATTAATGTCCATATTGGTCCAGTGGGAAGTTCTACTCAATATTGTCTATAAAATGGCAAAGAGCTGGAAGTGGACACTATAGCCTGGGACCAAACTCATAATTTTATAGTTGTGATTGATTAATTCACCAAAGTGTATTCAGACTTAGTGATTTTACAGAGTGGTGTTATGGCCCAATCGGGAGGATCTCTCTCTCTCTCTCTTTTAAATGCTTTGAACCTCTTTTTCCTCATAAAGAATATATTTCCAATAAAAATTAACTTATCATTTTGGAGCATCAGTAAATTGCAGAACTAATTGGTTTGCAGGAAGTACTTGTACTGCTATGGCCAGGATGCCATATTTGCCCTTTGACCAAACTATAAGTAACAGTTTCTCAACCCAAAAATACGCACAATCTGCAAGTAAATATGGATTCATCATGATAAATTTATATCAGAAAAACTGAACTGAACAAAAATACTGAATAAAGGTCTTCTGGCAATCCTGCTTACAGAGTTTAAAATTAACTCTTTGGCTCGTCTGCCAAAGGCAGGTAAACTGAGGAAACTTACCACCCAAAAATATTTTTACTGGAAATAAAACTGCATCATGCATTATTTGACTGAAAATAATTACCTCAAGTTTTAAGTATGCAGGCTCATCTAATTAGATAACTTGGATTTACAACTTTTATTCCATAATCTTTTAAGTAAAACACCCTATATTTGGCTTAGCATGCCATTGTGACATTGTGTAGTGTGGCACTGAGTAGAAAGCTGCTTTGATTTTATTCACAAACAAACAAACAAAAAAAACACTACTGACGTAAACCAACTAGGTCACCACAGTAGCATCAGCAAACTCTTGTTTGTTTATTGTCCCTTGTAATTTCACTCTGTATTTTTCCCTGGTCATCTGCAGTGGCTCAATGCTTAATGCCACCCAATGGGACCCACCTCACAGTTTGAGAAACATTTGGTTAAACTAAGAATCTGTTCAGTTGACAATACTGTCATACTTACTTTTTCAAAATAAGTCTACTTTCAGTAGTCTAACAAGACTTGAGATCCAGTGTGTTTCTTGAACAGAAATGCACTATCTGCTTCCCTTTTAGCAGAGGCCTGTATACATTTTTTTCTCTCCCTCTTTGCGTTTGTATGTTTTATGACACCGCCCCCTAGTGTTGACGTTTGGCACTACAACACTCAAGGGGAGGGTCAGAGGGTGGAGCTCCACCTCTCTGGGCTCTGCTCACAGGTACATTTTTTAAAGGCTGTAAGCCAAAGCCAAGTGCAGAGGCTGTTAGTGTTAGGAGGTGTTACTGTTGGAAATGCAGAACCAATAAGGTATAGTAAAGATAATGGACGGCACAATCAAACAGCCAGATGTTGCTCTTAACTAAATGCAAGTTAGGTTTTAAGGGCCTGAGAAACAATGGGGAGTTTTGTGGCTGATGTGTTTCTGCTGTTGCTAATTTCCACAGGACACGTTTATGGAGGTAAGACACTGCAGACACAAGAGAAGCACTTTTCCTGTAAGATACAAAAGTTAAAAAATACACCAATTATACAACATTTTAGTTGAATTTGTTGCATTGATACTATTGCCAGGCGTAGGACTGGTAATGTTGTAAAATGCTTTTGAAGTGGCTGAAAGTATTATTTCTAACACATTTTCTTATGAATGTATTCATGATAACTTTTAAGTTTTCATGCACAAGCTGTGGTTGTTGTCCTGAAGTGAATCTCATCACATTTTAATGGATTAACACCAGAGTTGGAAGAAGTACTCAGATCTTTTATTTAAGTCGCTTTATGATATTTAAAAATACAGAAGTGTTATCAGTAAAACGTACTTAAAGTATGAAAAGCAAAAGTACTCATCAGACAGAATGTCATAGCAGAATGTTATTATAGAATATTATAATATTCTGTTTTTCATTGCCAATTAATACATGTAAGAGCATTTTAATGTTGTAGTTCGTCAATGTGGAGCAAATTCTAGATATTTTGTGTACTACAGGGTGAATTAGTACTATAGTACTGCATTATATCATGTTTTTATATGCAAAAAGTAACTAAAACTGTCAGATACATGTAGTGAAGTATAGAGCACAATATTTCCATCAGAGATGTAGTGAAATGAGGTAAGATAATGGCAATGCTGTAAATACAGGATTGTTGTTTATGCAACCTTTGATTAAGTTAAAATGTGTCTGTGACAGTTGGCAGCTTAATGTTTAATCCAGTTTAATATCGCCCGTAGACATATGGCAATATGCTGCTGAATGCTGGATTACATTTTGACTGGATGCTTGTAGTTACTTATGTTCTGCAGTGGGACAGTCAGTACCTGATCAGATGTCACACTGATGTTACCAAGTGCCCTCCTAAAGATTGGTTTGTAAGATAGTTTTCGTCCAGTGATTTAAATGGCATAAAACAAGTACATTGTATATATCATACAGGAATTTAGTGGAATCAACAAATCTTTTCTTATTAATTTAGTGAAAATATACAGGTTTTATTTATTCGGGTTAATTAAACTTAAATTTTCTATTATTAATTTTCAGAACACTTCTTTTAACATGAAGTCCGTTGACTTGAAATGATGAGTTGAAGGTTGAGGGTTCAATAACTTAAGTTTCTGAAGAAATAAGATCAGAATATTTGCTGATATTGGACTTTCCAGGATGCACTAAGTTAAAACCCTAATGGGACCCCTCTTTGTCAAAGTTTGAAGAAAGCAGATATGAAGTTAATAAATTAAAATAAATTATGAATTTTAATTGTTGGTTCCACTTAATAACATGTTTTGCTGTGTACAGCTGAATTAATATCAAGTTTATTTGATGAGAAAAGTTGATTTGTTTTAAATCTCTACAAAATTACCTTAACTTGTCTTTTCAGATTAAGTCAACTAAAATTTTAAGGCAGACCAGACCTTTCTTTTTTTTTTAGTTAAAACAAATTGTTTATTTTTTTTACAGCGCTCAGCTAAACAGTGTCATCAATAACAAGTTGCTCTTCCTAAAAGGGTTTTAATTGCATGTGGCAAAAAAAAGTATTCATTTTACTTTAGAGTGTAAAAGGGGCCATTCTATCAGTGTTTCTAAATCCACACACATCAGACGTCAGGCTTCAGTTAATACTTTATGTTGTTTTGAAAAGCTGCCTTAGAGCTGTAATCTAAATACTTAAATATCATCTAACAAAAGCTGCAGCATGTGCAGGAAAATCATTTCAGGGCCTTCAGCACCGCCTGAGAGGACTGAACCTGTCTCTATCCTCATACCTGCTCATGGCAACACATTAAAGTCCTGCATTCACGTTCAAGATGTGTCTGTGACTGTAGGAAGATTACTAATAATCCAATGTTCACTGGTATCATAGAGGCAGATTAGAGGGAGATGGACAGACATGGGTTATACTGACAGCGAGCTTATAGGCTTTATGCAGCGCAGCATGCTGGGCCAGCCTGCTGACTGAGTACTTCTCACTGGGACCAGTCTTATAACAGATAATAACAGCCTTGATAATAAAGTTTGGTTTTTGCAGGCAGTGTATTTCCCAACCAGGGATTTAAAGGCAATAAAATAATAAGACTTAATGTACATATGAGACAAGTGTAGGCACGGAATGAAAGCAAAAGAAGGATCCCTGATGCCTGACTATTTTTTTCCCCATTATTTTCTATCCCTTTTTAAAAGCAAATTTGTACTTTTTTACCAACTATTGTTAGCACACAAAAATCAATTAATCAAGAAGACTTGTCCTTTAATATTTGCCAAAAAGCTTACAGTTAAAGCTTAAAATTATTTTACCTAAAGTCAGTCAACTAAAACCTCAGAATTTCTTAAATAATTTTACAAATTAATTAGTAGTGTTGGCTGACATGGCAGATGTTGTACTGCCAGCAAGAAAAACTATGTTTAGAGCCAAACACTATGTTAAATGGTCATGATTTTCCTTCAGGTAAAAGTCAAGCTGTGTGATGTGGGTACATAAATTATTGCCTGTCATGCAATTACAGTGTAGAATTTATGAGCTCTACCCAGCAGCTTTTCTAAGTAATTTATTCATAAAATTTCTTGGCATTGGTTTTTCTTCCACTAATGCCACTTTGCTCTTTTTATTGATATAAGTTGTATAAAACAATATCTGTTTTTTGGTCTGTTTTTTTATTTGAATCATTTAAATCCTTAACTTTTTTAATTTCTTTCTTGTGTTCAGTCTCACTGCCTCTTCATACTGCTGTATTGTTTAGAAAGCTTTAGAGTTTTTAGTGTCAACCATCCCCAGCCGAACACACAAAGACACACGCACACACATCTCCTGACCTCAATGTGCTGTGTGTCACCGTTTCCACGAACAGTCGGTCATTTTAAAGTGTGACGCTCCAATACAGCTGGTTTGTAGGCCAAACTGATTAAAATCAAGACAGCTGTACTAATTTTTACCCACAGATGTGAGTGGCCAGTCACTACTAAATACAAGAACAATGTAATTACATATAAACATAATTATAAAATCCTAGAAGGGAAAAGTGTTGATCAGTTGTACCTCATTTGCACATAGCTTCAGACAAAAGCATGCAGAATGAAAACGTAAATGTTAATGCAATGGAATTTGTCTCATGCAATTTTTGCCGGAATAACTCCACGACTCTGTTGGAATAACAATGGACTGACAGTTGGGGGACTGGTCCCACACTTTGGTCCAAACTGTAGTATCTCAACCACTACAAACATTCATGGTTCCCAGATTTTAATCATTTTTGTGATCCCATTGCATCAGGTCAAAATGTCATAGGCCTACTGACAAAGCTAATGACATTCCCATTCACCACAGCTGTACCTTCTGTTGAATGCTAATTAGCAAATGTTAATATGCTAGCATGCTAAACTTAGAGGGTGATCATGGTAAACATTACACCTGATAAACTTCAGCATTGTCATTGTGAGCATGTTAGCATGCTGATGTTTGCACTGTACTCTAAGCACCTCTGTGTCCAAGTACAGCCTCATAGAACTACTTGCATGGCTTTCATATAGCTGGATACTTGATCTGACATGAGGTTTCAACCACAGTCATGAATGAATTTAAGGTGGGAAAAGACAACTTTTATGCTTTACTTCATAACTATGAGGTAAATGTTGATTGCACAGTATAATGGCTATTAAATAATGACACCATCCCCATCTATATTGGTTCCTTAAAGGCTTTCACTGTGCAAATCTCTCTGCCACCAGGCACAATTTTCTCTGGAAAAATTCTGTTGAAATTATAGACTAAGTTAATAAACATATTAACGCTTTTTCTCCCAGAGTTTTCTTCTCATGTTCTTCCCCCTCCACCTCCACGCCAGGCCCTGCTGTAGTTAGTTGTTTGTGCAAAGCAATATTCAAACTACGTAATTACAACAGCTTTCAATTTAGCTCTGTACGAAATACTTTATTGATACGAAATACTTTATTGATCCCCAAGGGGAAATTCATTTGTCTGTAGTCTCATCTATTTGTATAAGAATTATAGATCTGATGGCAGTTGGTATGAAAGATCTTCTGTATCTCTCAGTCCTACAACGAAGAGAGAGAAGCCTTCCACCACCATTATTTCTTTGGTCCAACAAGGTGTTATGCAGTGGATGATCCATGTTGTTTAGGATGGCCTCCACCATCCTCATTGTGTCTCTCTCCACAACTTCCTCCAGAGAGTCCATCCTTACTCCGATCACAGAGCCAGCCTTTTTCACAAGCTTATCCAGCCTCCTTGCTTGTTTTTTTCCCAAACTTCCTCCCCAGCAGACTGCAGCATAAAAGCATAAAACAGAAAGCTTTAGATAAACATGCTTCTTTCTTCTCTCTTATTTCTATATTGGCACTGATTATTTCTCCACAGACCTCGGCTCTGAAAAAAAAAACGAAAGAGATCTAGTGTTGTGTACAGGTGTTGTCTTTGTGAAATGCTAGGGCAAGAGCTGGAAAGGTGACTGTTTCCTCTTTAAGTAGTTGATATTCACAACATTTTATTTGTATTTGGCCTACGGGTTCCCAATTTGAGTTAGCTACATGTTTTGTGCACAACAGCGCCCCCCACACTTTGCACCAACTAATGATGTTCTTTTCACTTTAAGAGCAGCCCAGCCATTGAGAAATGTCTGTACAACTAAATGTCCCTTCTGCGTCATTTGGGTCAACAGTGAAGTCTAATTAGTGGCAGAACATTTCAGGATGCATTAGTCGTCATTAATTGACTTCAGATAGGTGTGAAGTGCAGAGCAGACACCACATCGACAAGCCAGTCAATGCAGATTAATGGAGTAGCCTTTCCTGGGTAAAGGCCTTTGGTCACCAAATGTTCATTGTGTTAATAGATTTAACTGAGAATGTAATTTAATTAGAAAAAATAAAGTATGCCAGCATGGATAAAATCTGCAGCTTGCCTTTTTATGATTTACCTTCACAATAATTTGTAAGAATTTACTGGGATGAAATCTTGTGTCAAATGAAGCTAATATTATTCTGACACAAATGACAGACTCAATACTATAGAGTTGAATTAGCACCTTTCTGTCAGTCTTAACAATGAACATTATAAGCTCAACTAAGTTTTTTTGCAGGTAAGCATTACATATCGCAGATGTTCATCATATAGTGGCCACCTGGTTCACCTTTATGGACTTCCCATTTGTCCCCTTTTCACTGTTAGTGTCGTTCTATGGTGATGGCTACATCCACCTGCGGACAGTGGAGGCATCCGTTCAGACGCTGCTCCATGTACGATTTAGAACCTCCAGTCAGGCGGGGCTGCTGTTTTTGGCAGCTGGACGCAGAGACTTCTTGCTGTTGGAGATGATCTCTGGGCGCCTGCAGGTAGGCTAAAGCACACTTATCAAAAGCAACTGGCAGGAATCTATAAATGGATGGCAGAAAGCTTGCATGACAAATGTGTTAAATGTTCATTTAAAAGATGAGACAATGATGAGAAGTGCTTTTTGGCCAGGGAAAGACCGTATGGATTTGAGTAATATGAATCCAGTTGAGTCGAAATAAACCTATCCAGAGGCTCTCACATAAAGATGCCTCACACCTTTACAACACAAAGAAATATTTATCCCTTGGGCCATTTTAGCTCATATATTGGCATTTACTATCCTGAGGAGAGCCAGGGAAAAGACTGAGCGCACTCAGCTTGGTGTCGGATTGCTTGGAGAGAGAGAAAAATAAGCCCCTGGCACAGACTTCATTTCAGAACAAGTTGCTTCATGACCCAGGTTCAGAGAGAAGACCACAGTAGTTAAATGAAAACTCCAAGCAAATAGCAATGTAACTGCTGATGAAAGAGTTTAGTTGCTTGTGTGTCTGTGGAATTATCTTTTGATCTACAGTTAACAACTCTTTCAGTCTATTTTCAGTTGTACACACTCAGTATCTCATTAACATGTTTACTTTTATGTGTTTTGCCTTTCCTGCAAGTCTTTGTCTTACTAATTAAAGTTTGTAGCCTTGGAAGCAGATGAATCTGGGATCTCGTGTTTCATGTGCTGTAGCAGATATGTCTGGCCACCAGGAGCGCAACTACCTACTTTCTGAGGGGTATGCAGGCACATTACAGGCGCCCCAAAACTCAAAACTGTAAAACAAGGCAGTGCTGATCAAATATGAATCAAGATTCTGTTAAAAACCATTGTGACGAGGCTACCACTTTTGTCCTGTTACAAAATGTACCAACCACCGTGCCAACTTGCATGTGTTACTTAGCCCTATGTAACATGTTTAATTGCTCTGATTGGTAGTAAGTCTGTCCAGTTGGCTGAGTTATTTTGCACCCTTCGATAACGCACCTTGGAATTCAAATAAATTTACTGAGAGTTTACAGACTAATTTGCATTTGTGAATTTCTTAGTGATGCCAGGCTTTAAAGGTGTGTTTTAGCATAGATTTCACATTTTATCCTTCCTTTCCTCACTCTTTCCCTCCTCACCTTCCCCTTAAATTCCCTCAGGTACGTCTGGATCTGGGCTCAGGCGAGCGTTCACTTCGTTCAGAAAAGGGCATCCATCTTAGCGACCTGGCATGGCACTCCATGAAGCTAACTCATGACCACCATAACGTCACCATGTCCGTGGACCGAAACTCTCATTCCAGCCTCCACATGCCAGGACCAGATCTGGAGCTCAGTGTCGAGGACGGGCTTTTTGTCGGCGGGACAGCTGGACTGAACCACCCACACCTTCTCAACATCTCCAGTGGGTTTAGAGGTTGTGTAGATGAAGTTGTGTTCAATGAACATAACCTGCTGTCCAGCCTAAGGCCTTATTCTGGGTATAAGAGTGTCCATGAGGTGTCTCTGGGCTGTAGTCCACAGTTTTCTGCAACAGAAGAAGATCCTATAAGTTTTTTCAGCTCTAAAGCCTTTATCTCTCTCCCACCGTGGGAGGTGCCACAGGAGGGGGTGTTTGAGTGTGAAATGCACCCCTCTGTGAGAGAAGAAGATGGCATGATCCTGTATAATTCTGGCAATGAGGGAGGGTTTGTTGCCATAGAGATCAGAGATGGTCACCTGGTGACAACAGTTGGAAATGGAGAGGGGATTAAGACTGAGCTGCGTTCTCTAACATATGTCCACAGCAACCAAACTTGGTACCCCATTCAGCTACACCTGCTGCCCCAGAGTGTCCAGCTGAAGGTGGGAGAGGAGTTGATCAAGGCCGACCTGAGTCTGGAGCTCCAGGTCATCCAGCTCAAAGGACCTCTCTTCCTGGGAGGGCTGGATGAAGATGCCCGCGCAGAGGCAAGGCAAGCTGGGCTGATGCCTGGGGGTCAACAGTCTGGGGGAGGAGGCTCCTTTAAAGGCTGCCTCCGAGAAATTAGGGTGAACACTCAAAGAATGGGCCTACCTCATGCTGTCATCACAAAGGACATCACTGTGGGCTGTAAAACAAGACAAGCTTCAGATGCAGATACCACCACAGGTCCAACAGATCGTCCTGATACTACAACCACACAACCAATGACCAACAATAAGAAGAATCCTAACTTCTTATTTCTGAGGAAGCTAGAGGTAGCAGAAGGAGGCAGGGCACCACTGGAACCCAAACACATGAGGGTAGGACTGGTTGTCTCCTGATGTCCTTCTAGTTTTCACTTTTAGTTATTTGACAGATTACCTGGAGAGTGGTGCAGGAATGAATCCTAAAGCACTTAAATGACTTAGCATTTTTACACCTCTAGTTCCCTCATCTCAAAGTCAATGGGATTTTTGAATGGATTTTTGGTTAGATGCCTGAAATAGGTAGAGATGCACCGATCGACTGTCCAGTGACTGGAATCGGTTGGTTTTCAGCTTGACCAGCCATGCCCCGTGACCAGCCAGTCAGTGTTGGATATCTGATTTTGTCATTATACGCACATCGCCACATGATGGTTCATGTCATGTACACAGCAACACAGACAGTAACGTTGCAGCCATACAACATGCTGTTGGTTGCAGTCACATACACATGCTAGCATCCTGTCAGTGTTAAGAGGAGTGACAGACTCCAAGAAAAGGATAAAGAGAAGAGAGACATGTCTACAAGGAGATAGAAGCAGCTGAGCAGCTGATGATGTTGCCAAACAACCATAAACTTTCAATAAACTTTCTAGCCCTTAAGGCTAATGTTAGCTATCATACTACTAGTGATAGACTGACAGTTAAAGTCTCACCACCAGTTTTATGTTGTAGTCAAAGTTTTATCACGAACATCCGATTTAATTTTTCATTAAAGAAAAGTTACAAAAATGTTTGTGTATGCTGTCAATTATTGTTCTCAGAAAGAAAGAAAATCAGAATCAGCTAAAATTGGAATCGGCAAGTCAGACTTTTAAGAAATTGGAAACCGGAATCTGCCAAGAAAATTGCAGTCGGTGCATCTCTAGAAATAACAAATAACAATCTTAAAAGATCTTATATTATGTTCTGTTACATAAAATATGTATGCAACTACTCCACTCGTGAGTTTTGAAGCTTTTGTGTGTCTTTAAAACGGTGGTTGCTAACAAGTGTTTGAATGATACTAGAGAGGCTTGTCACAGATATTAACAACAACGATGGTGTTTTATGATAGCCTAACATTTTTGTCTCTGGTGATAGCATCAACACTTCAAAAATCATAAAAGTGGTGTTCATTTGTGAAGATTATCTTGCTGAGCAAAAGTATCTTTTTTGTTTGCTACAGTGCCTATTTTCTGCACGAATCAAAAATTTCATTGGCTTTTTGTGGAAGCAACCAAGGTGCAGCTAACTTCCAAGTTGGCCTACAAAAATACGTCATCCCTGCAGCACTCTATACATGAATGTCAGTAAAAAATTAGCTGGATTTAGGTCGTTTTCACATGATAGCACAGATGTATAAGTTTATTTCTGTTTGCAATATCTTCCAGGTGAATCTGGATTTTCGGAAACTGGGCATTCATCCATCGCAGTTGATGTTCCGCATTGGGGCGCAGCCTGTCCATGGCCAGCTCCGGGTGGACCTCAGTCCAGACCCTGATGGGATGTTGGGTGAGGGCCAGGAGAGGACTACCACAATAGGAGCAGAGGAAGCCGACCGGACTTTCAGTATGCTGGACCTGTGGCAGGGCCGGGTGATGTACGTTCACAGTGGTTCAGAGGCCCAGCAGGACTTTTTCATGTTTTCAGTCTTCTCCACCAAAAAGAAGGAGCTGCCTCTGTTTCTGAAGGGCAACCGCCTGCACCGGTTTGAAATTAGCATCAGTCCTGTTAATGATGCACCAGTACTCAGCCTGCCGGAGGGAAACCTTTTCACTCTTGTGGAGAATTCCAGACGACCGGTAAGTACAGCAGGATGCCTATGTTGCATGTATATGTCCTTTTTTTGAATTTTAGTATAAAATGAAAATTAATATACCTATAATGTCGCCAGCTGACAACAGATGTGCTGAGAGTGTCAGACCCTGACAGCAGTGCTGCAGAGCTGGTGTTCAGCTCCCTGGGAAACCTCAACACTGAGGCCGGACACCTTGAGCACCAGGATTACCCCGGCAGGTTTGTGCTACAGCTTGTGAAGCTTTACAGTGCCTTGCAAATCTTCTTTAAGCCAATCATAGAAGTGGAGAAGTGGGTATGTGTATATATAATGTATATATAAGAAAAAGAAAGATGCCTGAAAAAGGTCTTGATAGGTTTCAAAGATGTATTCAAGCATATGTTGTTAAAATGTTAAAATAATAAGTCCTAATCAACATGAAACAAAGTCTTCTTTGCAAAATTACATTATGAAATAGATGCTTTTGCAGTCCAGTGCTGGCAGTGTTGGGTAGGTTATGGCGTACAGACTTGGATCAGTGACATTTTTTGTTGGGGTGATTGTGGGTGATTGTGGCCCTTTGCTGGCAGTGCTGGTTCAGTCCTGAGAGAACCTGGACCTTTCATTGCTTAAGACCTCTGGAGCTCATGTGTGTAGAGCATCATTGCATCACTTTACCAAGAACAAAATGGAAGCCAAATATGGCCAACAAACTGATTAGGGCAACCACTCTATTGTTATGTAGCCAATCCTGACCACCAACCCCCTTTTGGAATGCCACAAAAACAAGCAGAGAAAGAAATAGAACAGAGCTGATCATGGAAGTTAACAAGATTGCTATCTTTCCAGGGCCATCAATTTGTTCTCCCTGAATGATCTGGAGGAGGGTAAGATCAGCTTTGTCCACATGGGTGTCCCCACCACGAGGTTGGCGCTCAGGGTCAGTGATGGGCAGAAGGTAAGTAAAGTACCGGCTTGCAATAAAGCCATATGTTGCAACATAAAGAACGTGAGCTATAGGGTTGGGACATTGTTCGCCATGCTAGCAGCTTTATGGATGGCTTTCATCATGACCGAAATATCTCAACAGGTATTGGACAGATTGTTATGAAATTAAGAACAGTAGTACAGGTCAGTGTTTTTTGATGACATTCCCAACAGCCTTTGCTGTACTTCATTTGTAGTGCAAATGATCAATTGCAGGGGGACAGACTTAGTTTTGTTGCACACACACATTGCCATTATGTTATATCTACATAAATTGGATTAACTATCTGCTCCTGTTCATCTAATTCCTTCATTCTCACCTCCTCATCTCCTGCTGCGTCCTCTCGTCCCTTGTTTCCTCTCTCTTTGTCTCGTCTTACCTCCTATCATCACTCCTGGTGTTTCCTTGTTCCCTCTCCTCTCCACAGATGAGCAACACAGTAGTTCTGAGGATCATGGCAGTGCCACTCGAATACAAACTGGTGAATAACACTGGACTTGAGATAAACCAAGGCGAGGCCTCCATTATCACACCCTTTCATCTTGCAGTACAAGTTAATGTGGCTGAACAGGCAGTGGAAATCCAGTATGATGTTACAGAGCTGCCACAATATGGTGAGCTCCAGCGGCTGCACTCCAGCGGGGAATGGAAACTGACAACTTCATTCTCTCAGAAGCTTTTAGAAAAAGAACGGATCCGATACGTTAGCACTTACCGTGGTCTCCAGACTCAGAACAACATCACTGATCACTTCAAATGTAAAATCGGCATTGGCTCCCAGTCTTACGAGGAGATTGTTTTTCTCATTGTGGTTCGCTGGATCCAATTCAAGGTCACGCGCAGCAAGATGGAGCTCAATGGTGTTAGGTCTGCTGTCGTCAGCCCTGACGACCTCCATGTGATTTCTAAGGGTGTTAAACTCAATGAGAGCGACCTCTACTTAAGGCTCCTAACAGTACCGAAAAAAGGGAGGCTGTTCCTCAACGACACGGTTCTACAAAGGAACTCAACCTTCAGTCAAAGGAACATCACAGATGGCTTGGTGAAGTATGAGCTGCTCAACAAGCTCAACGATGACGCAAGAGACACGTTCAGCTTCCAGGTGATTTCAGTACACGCCAGTTCAACAAGTTACGACTTCAGAATCAACATCAGAGCCGAGTCGTCCGCCATCACCATTGTAAACAAAGGCCTTTCAATGCTGGAAGGAGGAAGCAAAGTCATCAGCAAAGATATTCTGTTCACTCACACGGCAAGTAACCGGGAGGTCCACTACAGCATTACGGTTAGCCCCAGACACGGCCAGATCAGGAGGATTAACCTTTCCAACTCAACTTCCATTGATGACAACATTGTGACATTCACAAATCAGGATATTCTTGAGGAGAGGATCATGTACATTCATGATGACAGCGAGACAAAACAGGATTCCTTCACTTTTCAAATTATAGTTTACAAACCGCACAAACACACCAGCAAGAAAGATGACAGAAACACGGCCGAACACACCTTTAATATTTCTGTGCAGCTTGTCAATGATCAGAGACCTGTCAGGGTTGTTGATAAAGTTTTCCATGTGGCCCGAGATGGACAGAGGTTGGTGACGTTGAATGACCTTCGTTACCGGGACGATGACTCAGACTTTGACGATAGTTGGTTGGTGTACACACGGAGGGGGATTCCCATGGGAGAGCTGGTGCTGGCCAGTGACACCACCCACAAGCTATACGAATTCACACAACGGGACCTCGAGCAGGTTGGACCCATTTATCTGTGAACATTCATGATCATCCAGGTGGTAGAATATTTAAAATCACCAAGTCAAAGGTATATGGATTTGCTGTTTTAGTCTAGTCAGATGTTTCTGTGTTATAATGGCAGTCAACCTTGAGTGATCCTCAATATCTTCCTGATCCAAAAAAATAGGTTTACAAGTCTTACAACTTCCCTGATGATGACCCTTGGATGAGTGAACTAGTTCTCAGAAAATCTAAGGGCAAACATGCTTACACAGATTATTACAGATGACCACTCTTGGATTCAGGGTGAATACAAAGGGATGAATGTGAGGAATGGTACAAATGGGGTAAGGATGTACACTAATTTGGACATTCTGTCCTGATTATTGTGCATGAAACAAAAGAGTTTGAGCTTGCATCTTTCATAGTTTCTCACCGTCTTAGTCACTGTTGCTAGTTACTGTCAAGCTTTCACCAAGCAGCTCACATCATCCTCCGCAACGCCCCCACAAGAGAAATCCCAATTTAACCCCTGAGAATAAGCCATGAGTTAACACAAGTTTGGCTGGAGGTAACGTCCCTGCAGGTAGTAAGTGGTAAGTAGCTAGCCGGACATGCTAACATTCACAGTTTATGAGCAGAGCAGATAAAGACAAAGTTTAATCTATTCCTTACACATGTGCTCTTGTATTTTATGTTTTTGAAAGACTACAAAAAAGATGCCACCGTCCAAACTGAAGAGTCAGTTCCAGTGGTGGAAAGGTGTGGAGGAAGGGGGTTTAAGAACACGATCACTTTAAAACAGCAAATCCAATTGCCTTTGACCTCTGCATACAGTACTCAACTGCACTTGAAAAGTACTTCAGTTTGTAAATCTATGCCTGCTTATACTTTTACCCTTTCTGACATCATCTCCCCTTTTCTCTCCTCTCAGAAAAAGGTGCTGTTTGTCCACAGAGGAGTGAGTTTTGGGCGCTTTGTGCTTTTCGTATCTGATGGGAAACATTATGTTTCAACGCTGCTGGAGGTGATTAGAATATCTTCAAACTTTCTGTATTTTATGGTTTTGTTTATTTATATTTTACAGGGAAAGATAATAAACCGAGTAATTCATACCGTATGCATACAGTGTAAAAATCAACATTAATTTTTCAAGTTGTGATAGTGATTTGTGTGAAAATAAAGCCTAGTGATGTGGTTGTAAATAATTAATTTCTGTCTCTGGTGCAGGTGATGGCCCAGGATCCTTACCTTCAGGCTGAGACCAACACAGGCCTCACAGTCCAGCGAGGTGGCAGCACAACCTTGACCTCTGCTAATCTCAGCGTCTTCAGTAACCTTGACATCCGAGACCCACAGGAGGTCACATTTGAGGTCTTCCTTCCACCTAAACACGGCGTGCTCTGCTTTAATGATGGAGATCGTGAGACTGTAACAGAAGCAGATGCAATTACAATATTTACCCAGCGAGATTTGCTGGCGGAGCGCCTGGTGTATCACCATGACGGCAACCACGAGCTGTCAGATTGGTTCAATGTGACAGCAAGAGCAAGAGAGAAGACCACAGAAGGGCGACTGGACAGAGGGAGGAGGGAGGTACATCTGGACATCGGAGTGTCAGTAAAAATCTACCTGGAGAGTCACCAAAGGCCGCCAACAGTCATAAATAACCGTCCAGTGGTGGTGGCAGAGGGACATAATGTCTCCATAAGCAGGGAGCACTTGGAGGTGAGTTTCTTCTAGAGTACATGCGAACGATATCATCTTTAGGTGTTATTTACTAATATCGTACTGTTTTGTTTGAGCAGGTGGTTCATGAGGACAGCCAGCCCTCAGAGATAGTTTTTACTGTCCAAAGACCTCCCACCCTGGGTGTCCTTCAGAGGTTTACCCCTAACGACAAGCACCAGAACAACAACGGAGAACAGCAGCTCTTCTATCAAGTAACTTTACATCCATCTTTTATCTGTTTTACTTTTTTGACTGTTTAATAGATAATAGCTTAGGAGGTTAATAAGCTAATAACTTTAGTGCACAGCACCCAGAATTATGGGGTCATGTCTAGGAAGGAACCCTAGTCCCACAAAAGATCTCACGAGACTGAATTTTAACCCAAACCATAATCTTTCCTTAACCCCAACCAAGTGTTGTAATAATTTTATTTAATATATTTTATTGTATTCTTTCTAGACTGTACAATGTCATTATAGTAACATATTGTTGACGTGGGTTTTGTTTTGCTGTCCTGCCATTCCGTTGGACTGTTTTTTTTTGTTTTTCCTGTGCTATGTAGAAATGTTGTCCATCTGCTGTCTACTGTCTGTCTGAATCCATGTGAATGCAAGATTAGTCATGAATATTTAATGTTAAAGAGATGTACTAAAGGTTTAGAAGCACATTTCAGGGGCTTTAATGAAAGTGGAGTAATTTGCACAACAAAAAGAAACTAATTCCTGTAGAGCTCAAAGGAATATCACGTGATAAGTGTGTTTTTGTCACTATAACTGATCCCTTTCACATTTAATTATTTTTTCACAACTCCTCCATGTAGGGCATTAGAGAGCAGTCGACTAATTCCTTCACACAAGAGGACCTTAACCAGGGATTGATCATCTACCATCAGCAGGCTGCAGGAAGCACCAACGACTCTATTCTGTTGGAGGCAACCAACGGGGTCACGAAGGTTGGACCTGTCAAGCTAGTGATTGATATCATCCCTATCCTGCTCCCTCTACAGGTATAGAAAGCTCTGTATGTCTCAATGTTACATGACCTCAGGAATCAATTGATCAGTTACCTAACTTCTGAGAGACCCACCAACAAATCAGTCAATTAGTTCTATCATCTGCTGCTTGATTCTGTAGGTGTCTGACTTGACTCTTGATGAGGGCTCGTCCCTGCCGCTGACCTCTGACATCATCAAGGTTACCAGTCATCACTTCTCAGGAATGAACTTCCTGTATCAGGTCATCATTCCACCACGACATGGACACTTGGAGCACAGCCGGATCCCAGGGATGCCCATCACTGCTTTCACTCACACTGAGGTTTGACACAAACAAACACACAGATAAACAAAGGACATGGTTGGAAATTTGAGATTTTAGTCTAGACTCCTTTTTAAAGTCATAATTAGGAGGATTTAAGCTGGAAAGAGTGTTTTGGTTGATTCAATAAGGGTTTGTTCATTAGCAATGTACATTTGTTAAAGCAGCATTTTATTAAGAGAGGAACCATGTTGCTGTTTCTCTAGTCTTTATTTGATCAGGGCCATATTAGAATCAGTTTCTACATGGATTATGTCCATTTTCTGTCCAGGTGGAACGTGAGTACATCTCCTACATCCATGATGGCAGTGACACACAGGAAGACAACTTCACCATTGTGGCCAATCAGACTGAAATCAGGAAGCACAGTCTGCCCTGTACCGTTCAAGTCATCGTCACACCTGTCAATGATGAGACTCCGGTTGTTGTAGCCAACAAGGGTCTGAAGGTGGGCATAGATAGATAGACAACTTGTTGTTCCTACATGTTTGTACAGATTGAACAAGCTGAACATAACATGTTAATTTTAAAATTTAGAAGTGCTGGTAGGCAGAGTTTGCAAGCTAGCTGTTCCCCTGTTTCCAGTCTTTATGTCAAGCTAAGATAATCACCCTTTGGCACTAGCTTCATGAGAATGGTACCAGTCTTCTCACTTAACTCTCAGTAAACAAACCCAAAATGTCCAATTATTCTTTTAATAGCTGAAGTTAATAACTTTACGTTTCCTCAGGTGTGGGTGGGTTCAGTGACGGAAATCACCATAAATGATCTCAGTGCAGAGGACTCAGATACTCCGCCTGATGGGCTGGAGTTCATCGTCACACCACCCAGTAACGGTCACCTGGCCCTGAAGAGCGCCCCCTCCAGACACATCCTGAACTTCACCCAAAATCACATACAAACCGGACAGCTGGTGTTCGTGCATAGTGGTGAGAATATTTCGCTATTTGTAGTATCTTTTCCTAGACTTTCAGAGCAACAAGTAAGTCTGGAATAAATGAAGGAATAACCCCTCTGTTTTCTTGATGTTGACTCTATTTGTCTGTAGGTGCGTTGACGGGTGGCTTTCACTTCCAGGTCAATGATGGCGTGAACTTCGCCCCTCGCCAGATCTTCAGCACAACTGCCCAGTCCCTGGTCCTCACCCTGCAGAGAAATCATCCACTGGAGGTCTACCCAGGTAGGGTTTTACAATAAATAAAAAAACCTGGTTCAACACTCTGGACTTGCACAAAGTCAGCATAAGTATGGTCACTGGTGGTAGGAGAGGTTCTTGCAGGCATTTCTCCGCTCAAGTATTGTATCTGCGTGTGGTGAAACCAGCCTGTTGATCTGTTCAGGGTCATTAGAAGATTTATCATTATTATTATTGGAAAAATGTATTATCATTAAATGCATTTTTTCCTCATGTTTTCTGATAAAAGTGATTAATAGTTTATAGCCTCATTCTTCCTATGAGTACTTGTAAATGGCATTTGTAATGATTACTAATAAAATTAAATCTGAAAATGAAAGCTCTCCAAATGTAGTGCAGTTATATAACAATGGCACTGGGTGGCATCACTAGTCTGAGCATTAGCCCACTACATTATGTTTCTGCCTACACAAACATATTACAACACCTCTGTGCCTAGTCAGTGCCAGGCTGATAGTGCCACTCTCCACTTTATTCAAGCATTCTTACTTGTAAACATGCCCACTTATCAGCAGTCTCTCTCATCAAGGTTACATAAGTGAAGCTGTTGTTCTAACAGACAGACAAGTGTGGGACATTTAATAATGTTGTTGCTGTAATAGTACAGCAAATAATCATTTTTAATGATATGATCAAATTTAAAATATGTTTTCAAATAAAAATTCAGAAAATGCTTTTAAGAAAAAGTCACTGAAAGCTCACTCACTTTCCTGTTCCTGTTTTGTGGCCGTCTAAAATTGGATGCATAGAGGCGGCTACTGTTAATGCCAGACATGTGAACTTGTGTCACATGACTTGGTCTTAAGTCAGACTCGAGTCACAAATTTGATTTCTAGACTTGACAAAATCAAAAAAGACTTGTAAATCAACTTGGGCTCTAACACCAGTGGCTTGTGACTTCACTTGCACTAGAGCCTGTTGACCTAAAAATTCAAAATTCTCCCAAACCCATAGAATAAAAACATAAATTACAAAGAGTGCTAGAAATAAATAATCTTTCTTTCATTTCCTGAATCAACTAACTCGTTCATTCTCAGTAAGTTGACACTTTAATTACCTAGATCCACTTTGTTTGAACCAATGCGACAGCATCCAATCAAGTTGCAGGAACCATGAAGAACTAATGTTGTTTCTGAGCTCCACTTGGAAAAAAAACGATACCAAAGATAATTTTGTTTGCGTGGTTGCCAACAAAAAAATGAAACAAAAAATTTAAAATTACAGACTGAGACGCAACAACTTACAGCAATTTAAATTGTACAAAGAACTATAAGTTGAGGCTAATGTTAATATAGTTAGCGAGCTGATGCTTGGCTAATGGTGGCTTAACAGCTAAGTGAGGCTGGAACCTCACTGTTACATTATGACTTATTTAGGACTTGAAACGTAAACTTTAGGACTTAGGGCTTAATTTGGGACTTGTTAGTCTTGAGTGCAAAGATTTTAGACTTACTGGTAAAACTTGCAAAAACATGACTTGGTCCCCTTCTGAATTGTGCACTGCATTCTCCCTGTTGTTGATCTTTTCCACTCTCCTACTGTGTTTTTTCTACCTTTAAAGGCTCAGTGACACCGATCTCTGAGCAGGAGCTTCAGGTTGTCACCAACGATGTCAGCAACATCAGAAGGAACCACTCTGTGGTGTTTGCAGTGACCGCTCCTCCTAAACTCGGTCGCCTGGTCCAACGCATGCCCGACAACTCTACACAAAACATTTCCACATTCACACAAAGCATGGTAGGGGTGTGTGTGTGTTATGTGTCTGTGTATATGTTGTTCTATGTCTTTGCAGCTTATTAATCAACATGTCATCATCTCTTTCTCTCAGGTGAATGATGGGGTTATCTTGTATGATCAAAAGAAGCCAGAGTCAGTGGGATGGTCGGCTGCAGACTCTTTTTCTTTCACCGTGTCCTCCCCTCCTGCTTTCCTTCCTCCCACACACCTTCACCATCTTAATCTCCTACCAGGCCAACGAACATCACGACAACCCTCAACACAAGACCAGACTGCTGAACAATGCAGGTACTGTGCAACTGTCTGACATTTTTGAGTAGCTCCAGTAGGATGAACTCTGGGAGAATAAAGCCAAGATATATACTTTCAGATGGATAAACATTTGTACCAGGAAGATTATAAGTTCAAGAGGACCGACTGAACTGAATACAAACAACTTTTTATTTGTCATCCAGGTGCTGTGGTGGCTGAGGGAGGCAGGGTGATGATTGACAGATCTAAACTCGATGCCTCCAATCTACTTGGGAAAGTCCCAGAGCCACAAAGGAAAGACCACCACATCCTGTACCGTGTAATTTCCCTGCCGCGCCATGGGACTCTGTCTATTCGAGGACACAACCTCACCAGGTGCTTGGCTCAGTTCTTGGTGTTTCAATAAATAAACTGAACAAAAAACTAACTGAGTCATAACAAATCCAAGCCACAAATGTATCATTTTAACACCCTGTAATCGAGCCTGCACATATCAGATTTTGTAATTGTTGAAAATTGTTGAAAATTCACAACAAAAATATTCAACCCTCTACCACGAGATTTTGAACATTGAACATTTGTTTGAAAGACAACCTTACAAACATGAAATTAATAATAAGTACGACTTTTTAAATATTCGTCTTTTCTCAGGAATCAACCTGATTTCTCCCAGGTCACCCTAAACAAGTTCGGCATCACGTACATCCACGACGACTCAGAGACCACAAACGACAGCTTCACTTTCCGGGCCTGGGTGGCCCCTTTGGATCTCTCCTCCTCTTCCTCCCCCTCACCTTCCTTGTCTGCTTTTTCTGCTGATTCCTCCTCCTTTTCCCCTCTCTATTCTGCCTCATCATCCACCATTTCATCATTAGACACGGCTTCTCATCACCATGTTGAAGACAGCCTAGCGGTGACAGAGAAGTTCAACATCACAGTGACACCGGTCAATGACCAGCCACCCCTCATCAGGAGCAGAGCCCCGAGTATGAAGGTTGTGGTCGGAGAGAGAGTCGTACTTGGACCAGACAATCTGCAGGTGGGCCATGATCATAAGAGCTGGTGTAGCTGTAGTTAGGGATGCTCAATTGGCCCTTCCTGAGTTCCTTTTCCCTCTGTTCTCCAATACCAAGTTGAGCAAGCTTGGTACCCAGCAGACCCTCTGTGAACTTTGTCCTGTCCTGTCTCCTGTACCAAGATATGCTATCTGCTAGGCTTGTCCATGTTGAAAAGAAATTTTTAAGATGGTTAAAAGATGTTGTTGGGGGACGTGTTAACCTGCTAGCTCATCAACATAAATCATTACCTAGCTAGTTGCATCAGATAGGCAATGTTAGCAACAGGCTTACTAAACTAGCTAGCTCATCTACATCAATCGTTAGCTACCTAGTTAGCCAGAGTTTTGCCTAACTATCTTAAGATGTGACTACATATATATCACATTTACAGAGGGCTTTTTTAAAGAAGGGCTGTCTGGCAGAAAGTCTTGAAGGCTGATTTCTACCAGCAAACTGGGTACCAAGCTTGCTCTGTTGTTATTGGAGCACAGAGCAAAAGGGGGTGGGACTTAGGGAGTCTTTTGACCCTTAAAATACAATCCTGTCACTCTACGTGTCCAGGTTGAGGATCATGACACCCCTCCAGAGGAACTGCACTACCTTGTGATCAGTAAGCCCAACAATGGCTACCTGACGCTGGGGGAAAGACCAGAACCAGTTACCTCCTTCACCCAGTATGACGTCAACCATGGCCGGCTGCACTTCATACAGCAGGTGAAGAGTCACTTTGCTGAGGAAGACCATAGCACTCCAGTTATTTTTAGTAAATGTGCATTAGGGATATTCCATGAGATATATAATGCATTTCTGTCTACCATGCTGTGTATTGATATTGCCACTAGGGGGCACCAATGACAGAAATCAACATACAGTTTGGTCTTCACCTTTACAAATAGTTTCTGTGTTTTACAATGTGACCTGTGGATGCTGCATCTTAAAATCAATCTGTCAGTCATAGGCTGTATTTTTCTTGAGTTTCATGTAGCCATTGATTTTCCTTCTTTTCAGTGTTGTGTGGAGCCCGATCTGCTTGAGATATTAAATTCATCAGCATGTCTTATTTTCTTCAGGCTTATCTTTTTTGTCTCTGTTATTCCATTGCTCCTCTGTTTGTTTCATACTTCCTCCCTGTCTTCCCTCTGCCAGGGTGAGCCCTCAACAGGTGTCTTCTACTTCAATGTAACTGACGGTCATCATCGTCCACTCTACAAACTGTTCAGTTTGGAGGTGATAAAGCCCTCTGTCTCCATGGTGAACAACACAGGCCTGTCACTGGTTCAAGGCAGGACTGCTGTGGTCTTCACAACCAACCAGCTTGCAGCTCAAACCAACAGTCGCAGCCCAGCCAACATCACCTACACAGTCACCACGCACCCCCGCCACGGACGCATTGCTATTAACGACCGGGAAGTCATGACCTTTAGCCACGAGGAGCTGCAGTTTGGCCGTGTTGTCTACCACATGACGGATCTCAGCGAATCAGAGGACAGCTTCCAAGTGTCAGTGTCAGCCTCGTCCCATGGTGTTGACTATGGAAATATCACAGCACAGACAGTGAACGTAACTGTGCGGCCTCTGGTCTACCTGAGGGAGCCAGTAAGAGTGCCCAGTGGGATTGCTGTGAAACTGGGGAAAGCCATGATCGATGCTTCGGAGCTGGCGAGAATCAGCCGAGCCGACCCGGTCTTTGAGGTTCTGTCTCCACCAAAACATGGAAAACTAGTCAAGGTAAAGCAGTTCATTGAAAGTTTATGACAGAATTTATTTACTTTATTTGTTTATGTGATCGGTATAGTGCATGTTAGTGAACATCAGTATAAAAAAATCAAGATGTAAACATAATGCAAGAAATTAGCAAGAATGCTAATTTACATCCGTAGCCTCTAGGCAGGTAACAATTTGCTTAAAATTTTGTTTTTTTCACAAGAAGGTTAACATAGAGTCCAGTTGGCCCCAAGACACTTGAACTTATTTACAATGTTACGCTCCTCACCTCTCAGAAATACAATAGAATGCATTTCCTCTACTGGTTGTTTTGTAAACATCATACACACCGTTTTGTTTTGGGTTTTGTTTTTTTTTTTGTTTTTTTGGAGGACAGGAAAGTGGAAGAGAGTGGGGGGATAGTAGCAGCAAAAGGCCGCAAGGGCACATGCTCTACCAACTGAGCTACCCTTATGCCTTGAGCATGATACAAAACTGTATTCAAGTGCTTGTGGGGAACATCTGAGACTTGTGAGTTAGCTGCTTTTGCCAGCTACAGGATGCTGTGGAATTTTTTTTCTTGAAGTGAAACATCACTGTCCAGAAGGTTCCACTCAAGTTTTGCGAGCTGGAGCTTCCCCACACCATTTAGATTCGTTCTCTTCCTGTCAACTGCATTACCACATGAAGACAATGTGACATTGACAAAAAACACAATAAAGCTGAGACACATAACCCACCACCATGACCATGGTGGTAGGTTATGTGTCTCAAGCAAGTTTCCAGTCTTACGTCCTAAAAACCTATAGTGTGCTTTAGCAAAAGGTTAGCAGTAATCTCTCGTAAATATGGTGAAACAAGCTAAACGCTGTGATCTTTTAGTTTGTTTTTTACTTCTTGTGTGCTCTAGCTGTCTGTCCTGCATTACTTTCAGTTTAACACACAGACACCTGAAGCCTATTTGGCCTGAACGGGACCATTTTAGCGAGATGAGTAAGCTTGTAAATAACTCTGACTCGCTTGTTTTAAAGTTACAATCTTTAAAGAGTAAGACAATACCAGGCTGAAAAGCAGTATTTCACTAGTCTCTCTGGAAGAAAGTTTCAAGTCTGTTGTACCTTGACAACAACCAGCATCAGTCGTAGGTACGATATGAAAGTGTCAGAAGTGTGCTCTGTAACCACACTGAACATTGTGCTGACATCATTTACTGACACACCCTGGAGTACACTTCTGCATCACTCTCTGAAAGGTGAAAATTTTAACCACTAGAAGTCAGCAAAAAGATGATTTTCAGCTGGTGTTAAGTTGCCCTTAAAATACTCAGTATGCCACAAAAATGAGCTTCAGCTAGTTCCTCATAGTTTCGCCATTTGCTCCCCCTCCATCAGATTTGAAAGATTTGAACTGGGTGTACGTTCAGGAGATAGTTCTGAATGTTTCCAGTGCGTTTTATCAGGATTTCTCAAAGGCGAAGGAATTATGAGTGAATATGTGATGGGCCATGCCCACTTGCATCAATCAATGTAAGACTTCAGATCTTAGTTAATAATTGCCCCTAGAACATGCACACCAAAACTCGTAAAAAGTCTCTCCATTGGGTTTTAAGGTGCATGCTTTTGGTATTTGTGGCACCCCCTATGGGTCAGGCTCAAAATGCTTCAGTAGATCTATCCCTAAATATGGCCCGAAGGTATCTACCAAGTTTTATGATGAATTGACAAATGGTCAGTGAGTTATGGCCATTTTCCTGCCCCATTGTGAACTTAATTGGTCAGTTTCTTGTAAAGTAAATAAGATATCTATGAGCTTTGTACAACGTTTGATAAGGTTGCTTCAGTAAAGATCCACAGCCAATTTGGTAGCAAGTGGACCTACAGTTTAGGAGAAGACGTCAGAAATGTGTTTTTCTAAAAATTCAAAATGGCAAGAAATCCACTGAGCAAAGTCTTATGGTCCAACAGAGTTTTTTGTAGAGCCCATTGAATGTGACATTTACAAAATTGCATTTTTGGGTTTTCAGGCTTGAACCCTAATTACAGAAACCACTAATAGTGCGCTCATCTAATTTCAGTTCACTGTCTCTTCTGCTTTGTCTGTGTGTGCATGTATGCAGATAACCTATGATCCTAACCGAGCATCGGAGGTCCTGAAGTCGTTTACGTTCAGAGATGTGGTGCAAGGCCGGGTCGCCATTGAGGAGACTCTCAGTGACAGCAACAACCAGCTCCTTAATAACAAATCATTACTCACAACAGCTCGAGGACACACCCCTGCCACACCCCTCAACGACTCTTTCATTTTCCTGCTGAAGGCTGGAACTGTCCAACCAGCAAAGGGCGAGCTTCACTTCACCATCTTTCCCCACCATCAGATGCATCATGTTCTGAGCTTTCCAGCTAAAGCAGATGGTGTAAGTCGGGAACACACAACGGCCCGTCTTCCGACACATAACAGGACTACTGCCGAGGAGGAAGAGGAGGTGGACGAGGGGGAACCACGACGCACGGGGCGGCTTGCCGCCCCACATTTTGTCGCATAAGAACCACAACAGGACGCAGCACAGGATGAGGCCTCACAGCCGCTGGGGCAACCACACCCGCAGTCATGGAGGAAGACCAGGGAGCGGTGCAGAGGGAGCAGGAGGAGGTCACGGTCATGCCCCACAACCTCACCCTCCTTCTGTCTCAGACAAACACGGTCCGGCGATCCCTCCTGACACCCACCCAATTCACGTTGAGGTCCTCCCTCGCCCGGCCTCCGACCCTCTCCTCATCATCCTGCCGCTGCTCGCCTGTTTGCTCCTCATCATCATACTCGTAGTTTTGATTCTGGTGTTCCGCCGCCGAAAGGAGAAACAGGCCCGGCTGCGCCTCCTCCAGCAGCTCGCTGCAGTGGCGTTACCCGCTGAGGGCAGCCCATACCTGGGGCGGGCGGAGCAGAGCGTGGCGATGCCCTCTGTGGTGGTCACTCCACTGGGGCCTAGAAGCTGCCCTACTTCACCCAGAGTACCCATAAGTCCCAGGAGGAGGAGTCTGGCTCCTGGGATGACCTTCTGGGGACCAATTGAAACTGATGGAGCATGGTGGGGATGGGAATATTAGAGGTGGTAAAAGTAGTGAAAGAGATGAAGCAACTTGCGGTGGTGCAGCTGTCACTGCAGGATTCAAGAGCTCAGTACGATCTAAGTCCCCTACTCCGACTCTTAAAGACAACCAGTACTGGGTTTGATAGAAGTTATCCAAAGACGAACTGTGCCTTAGAGGTGTGTTTGGGGTATGAAGGGTATAAATGGCATGTACATACTCTCCAGAGGACAGCTATCTAAGGCACAGCTGACTTGCTACGAACCTTTTAAAGAGGACAAAGTATGCACATTTGTTGGAGAAATTGTTCCTTTTTTGTAGGAAATATATTAATGTACAGAAGACCTGAGAGGCAAGAGAGAAAAGAATTCTGGTGATCTAAAGTGTGATCTAAATTGTTTATGACTTCAGAACAGAAGAAAAAATGGCTTCACCGGGATAATCTTTTTAAGTTCCTTATTTTTTTGTTTGTTCGTTTGTTTGGCAGGTAGGGAAAAAACTTTTGTCAAAATTATTTTTCTAAATTGTCGTCAAAATTTTTCATCTGTAAAAACCATAGACATAATATAGAACTAGACAGCGGACGCAAAGATGGTGCCCATTCAGTCCAATGAGAATTGTACGCCTGGCAGACACGTTTTCTAGCTTCTAGGTTTATTTTTGCGGTATGCAGCCCACTGAAAATGCTCAGCAGTGTTTCTCCCGCTGACCCTGCCTACGAGTTCCCACTCGGTCCACAGACTTCACATTGTGGTCACAGATTTTAAATCACTTTTCTCAGCTCAAGGAAAGTTTACAAATATAAAATCAATGGAAAAAAATAATCATAGTCAAGTCAATCATTATTGACCCTGTTTGCAGGATGTACTGACATTTCTACAGACGTCTCTTTTGTAATGGTGGTTTATGGGGAAAATGCTTTTTAGGCTGCAGGGGAATTTTTTGCTGCAAAACTGCGAGTGGTCACTGTGCAGAACTGGAAGCAAAGGCTGAGTGGCAATGCCCTATGTAGGTCCTATTATACATCTATTCTGAAAACAGGTGATTTTGTTTAGATTAGATGTTGTTTATTGAATATTGAAATTTTGTGTGATGCTTAGTCTTGATCAATAGTGTTACAAAACTTGCTAACACACAATATATGTATATGTAAACATGTAATATATATACCTGTATACCTGGTGTTTAGATGTGCATGGACAAATTAAAAAATGCCTTTAGTCCTGTTTAGAACATGGGGTAGATATAATTGAAAAAAAAAAAATTGAAAAAAGTAACGTACGTAAACTTTTTTCACCTGTTTTACCAATAAAAATTAAAAAAATAATATTAAATATTAAAATATTAAAATATCTCAAGGCAGTTAGACAGATTATTCAAAACATTTGTTTCCACCTGTTCTTAAATCATAAACCCAAAAGAGAAAAAAAAAACATTCGATATGACTTCAAAAATGCATCATCAGAATTTTTTTTTCCCACATGTCTCTCAGGGCTTTCTATGAATGCCATTATATTTAAGTCATTTCACTGAACCAACTTGAACTGAATGCATCTTTGTTGTAGTAACTATGTACTGAAAAAACTGTAAGACTACTTACCTACTGTACGAGGTGTGAGGTACTATTCAAAGTAAACAGAATCCATTATTACTGCTTAGGCAGCTGTTTGTCATTGTCCTTTCAATGTATTTTCCAGTTTTTACAAAACTTGACTGTAATGGCTTCACATGAGCATGAAAATTATTAGTTCCTTTGTACAAAGACACAATTTTTCAATCTGACTGATTGCTTCTGTGGTTATATGAATATAGCATCATATTTTCAGTACTGTTGCTGAACAAGTAAGCAAAACATAAACTTAGTGAAGCATTTACTGTAAAAATAAATTTACTGTAGCTGATTTTTAAGGTAGCTCACATATGAGTTTGTAGTGTAACTGGTAGTTGACACCCCTCACCTAAAGTTGTAACTGTACAGAGTTGATGTGTTACTTCTTCAAAACCATGTATGTCAGCTGTGGTCGATTATAGTTGTACTATAAGCTTCCAAGTCCATGCATGCAAACTATTTTTATAGATATATTCATCCCTCTGCACAGGCACAGGTGTCATTCACTGTTCTGCACTTTTATGTTTCCTTTATCTGATTTTACAACAGCTCAAAGCAATGAGCTATAACTGTTTCTCATAGTCCATACAGTATTAACAAAGAAGTAGCTACTTCAACATTTTTGCCATATTAACTGTATGCAAGCCTCTGTTTGCCATGCACTGTGAAAGATTTATTTTTAATAAAAGATATTTCTTAAAGACCTCTCTGTGTTAACACTCAAACATATAAGCGCAAGTGCAACAGTCGAAGGTAAAACTAAGAAAGAGGGTCAGAATTAATCTTTGGACTCATGATCCTCCTTTTGTGCAATGTTTTTTTTTTCTCTGCTAATGATAAACAGACAACTGTCCATCTGCTGACAATGTGGATGCACATTTTAAAAGGTGAGTACTTGAACACAAAAAATGACATAAAGACTTGACACGTGTGACAATTACATAAACCCCCTTTAGGTTTTATGTAACTTGCAAAAGTAGGCCTCAGGCAGCAGAGCTGTTCGATAATCAAAGACAACAAAGGCTGTAACAAGCTTTAGCCTTCAGGTAGAGACATATTTTGTTATATGAAGTCCAGATGTGTATTGACCCATATGAATTTGTGTGTATGTAAATGTTTCAAATTACCCATGACCAGCCTGACAGGTACTGCCGCTGTGTGAATTAAGTGCAGCATATAGAGCAGAGGACCAGGAGAGCTTTGTTTCTTGTATGAAAGGGAAGATATAATATCTTAATTATGAACTGAAAATGTTGACTGACCAATTTGAAATTATCATCAAAATCCAGTAATGGAGAAAATGAAAAACATGGAGGAGAGGAGAAAGAGGCAGGTCTAAATAATGAAGAGCCTGCGGCTGCAGTAACCTGACCTACAGTCTGTGAACTCTGGTGTCAGATATCAGGGGCCGGACTGCTGCTGCTGCTGCTGCACAGGGACAACAAGTGATAACATGCTTCTCTTTGGGAAAACTTTGCACCGAAATACAGAATACTTTTTTTTTTAAATACATCCCAAGTTGGGATTTTGTAAAATAATAAAAACAGTGCAATAATTTGCAAATTATGTCCAACCTATATTCTGTTGAATACAGTACAAAGTAAAAATATTTAAAGTTCAAACTGATAAATGTTATTGTTTTTTGTAAACATACATTCATTTTGAATTTAATGCCTGCAATGCATTCTAAAAAAGTTGGGGCAGGGGCATGTTTACCACTGTGTTCCTCCTTCACCTCCACCGGCTTTTCTTTTAACAGCACTCTGTCAATGTTTGGGAACTGAGGACACTGATTGTTAAAGTTTTGAAAGTGAAATTCTTCCTCATTATTGCTTGATATACAACTTCAGTTTGGCATCTCTGTTGTTGTATTTTGCACTTCACAATGCACCACACATTTTCAATGGGAGACAGGTCTGTACTGCAGGCCAGTCCAACACGCAAACTCTTTCTAAGAGGTCACACTGTTAAACACATGCAGAATGTGTCTTGGTATTGCCTTCCTGAAATAATCGGGGACATCTCTGAAAAAGACGTTGCCTGGATGGCAGCATATGTTTCTCCAAAACCTTTATGTACCCGTCAGCATTAATGGTGCTTACACAGATGTGCCAGTTACCCATGATGTCCATGCAGTGGGCACTCATACACAGATGGTATGGAGGTAACAGTCTGGATGATCTGAAATTCAGAATGAGTGTATTTTCAAACAATAAAGTTAATCACTATGAACTTTAAATGTCTTGTTTTTGTACTATATTTCAATTGAATTGGAAATCATTGCATGCTGTTTTTTCATTTAAGCTTTACAAAACATCCCAACTTATTTGGATTTGGGGTTTTATGAAAGAGCAGGTGTCTTGTTAAAAAAAATGTGGGTAACACATTCTATGACACCCATGACTATAATGCATTATCAACATGCCTTATAATCTCCTTATAGCACTGTAGAATTATAGTTACAAGAACTCATAAATATTCATAATGCTTTCAACAATAATAAACATTATGAAGGATGTTATAATGACTTATCAGGTCAAGTGACATAATACCTCATAATGCTGGTCATTCATTGACAATAATCACTGTTATGCATTATAATGTGATTATAAGTTACTCTAAGTGGTTATTTAGGTGAAGCAATGAAATTCCCTAATAAAATAACCCTAACTAGAGCCAGGCAGATGTATGGTCAGCGATATTATAGGCCGGCCAATATTATTGATCTTATATTGGTCTTGCTCAGCTATATCCGTCTATCAATATCGGCATATATGTTATGTGATCTTTCTTTACAGGACATCATGCAGATTATTTTTAGGTTGGTTTTTTTTTTACATTTTTAGTTTTATAGGCAGCATTTTATGAATATTTATCCTTTTTCTTAATTCATGTTGTTCTATTTGTGTTTTTGTTTATAGTTGTTTATAAAATACCAGAGAAAGTTTACTGTTTCAGTGCCCTGAAGTCATTTTGGATTTACATATGTAATATAAATAAAGAATATCTGCTGATATATCGATATCTGATTTTTTTTTTTACTCCCTAATACTGATATCGGCACTGCCTCCAAAAGTCCAGCATCAGTCAGGCTCTAAGCCAAACCTGCCTCTGTTAATTCTCACTGAAGGAAAGGCATTTTTAAATCAGATAGGCTATACATTTAGAAATGTCACACAATCAATTAACATTATTAATGAGAACTGTTATCTTACAAAGATAATATATTATAAGCATATTTATAATGCATTATAGACATGGGTATCATAGAAAGTGTTACTAAAAAGTGAGTGTGATTTAAAGAAAAATCTGACATTAAATATATATATATATATATTATTTATATATATAATATAAACACATATATATGTGTATATATATAACATATATAATATATACTACATGTCATACTTCACTGTTGCAGATTGATATACAACAACAGTGATTTGACCAGCTTCTATGTGTTGCTCTAAAGAAAACTTTCTCAGAATATCATATATTTGGCATTTCCATTTCTTCACTGACATTGTTTTTGAGCTAAGAAATCACTTAAACAATGCACAGTACAGAAAATTTTCAAATGAGTTTTTATGCTATATGACCGTGCAATGCACTGTTATTAACAAAAGAACTCTGGGTGAAGTTAATTAGCTGACAAAAACGACGTACTCTAACTGTCAGTAGTTTGTGGTGTTGCTTGTTTAATAAGGGCATATCCAAACCAGGACATGGGCTCTCCTCTGATTTTGGTAAACAGAGTTGTTGTTTACATGTGGCAACTCAAAAACAAAATACCTAAATATTCTGAATACAAGGAAAACATTAATATTCATCACAACGGCAATTGAAAGAAACAGAAGGGATCAAGTGAAACTATAAGTTATGTTTTATGGAAACAGACACAATACAGATATATGATTGAAACAAATTCTACTTTCATTTATTTAATGAAATGCTGTTTCGTCATGTTACATTAAAAGTGTTAAGAAACAGTTTCATCGTTACATGTTTCTGATTAAATCAGTACAGGATGTTGTCTGTTGAAGATCTCTCCAGGATTTCAAACTTTTATTGAAAAGGTTTTTCTAACCCAGCATCAACAGACAGTTCTGTGAGCTCATTTTGGTCACTCATTGGTTTAACAAGACTGCTTTAGACTAGCTGGTTAGCACACAGAGAAGAGCAACTGTCCTTAAAGCCACTATATGTAGTGGTTGTATCAAAACAGTCAAAACCATTGAGCCAATCTCGAAGACAATCATGACTCTTTTCCACCAAATTAGCTCTGGTTCTTGAACCAGTTACGTTCAAGATTCTTGGAACTCTGGTGCTTTCTAATGAACTGGCCTGCGCTTCCACTAGTCTACAAAAACCTGTAGAATATGACAGTCCCAAGGAAAATCTACTATTTTTTGGTTGCAGCAAAACTAAAAATATTATGCACCAAAATATCATGATAAAAGGTCTTTTCCACTGGCCCTGTTCCAGTTCAAGCACTTAATTTTGAACCGTTCTGGGCATTTCCCGTGTGCAACATCCTCTATTGATGACATCCTTGATTACAGTGGTTCCGCTAAAAACTGGTGGAAACATGGACTATTTCACCAGATACCACCAAGGTTCCAAGAATCTTGAACTGAACCAGTTCAAGAACCAGAGCTAATTTGGTGGAAAAGGCTTCGTTAGGCCTTGATTTTCCACCACCACGAACTTGCCCCTATTTCAGTTAGAAACCTAAATTTGAACCATCTGGAGCATTTCCACCACAAATAAATTGGTACTGAATCCAAATGTTGGTTCCCTGCTGGAACCAAAAAAAATAGTAGGTTTTCCTTGGGTCAGGTCAAACTTCCACTGTTTATGATGATCCTTGATTACAATGGTTCCACTCAAAATTGGTGGAAATGTGGGCTGGATTATTAGACAACATCAAGGTTGCATGAATCTTCAACAGAACAATTTCAAGAACCAGAGCTAATTTGGTGGGAAAAGGTCTTATTAATAAGGCTTTTCCAATATGGAACTAGCCGCGTACCATTTCACACACCTAATTTTGAACCGTTTCCAGCATTTCCACCAAAAATAGATTGTTTCAGAACCAGAAGAGTTGGTTTCCAGCAGGAAATAAAAAAAATAGCAGGTTTTCCTGGAGAACCAAAGTGGACTTGTCATATTCTAGAGGTTGGGCATTGTTCTGATCCTTGATTACAATGGTTCCTAACAAATCCAGTGAAAACATGGGCTGGTTGATAGCTTGATAGCGCCACAGTTCCATGAATCTTGAACAGAACTGTTTCAAGAACCAGAGCTAATTTGGAGGAAAAGCGCAGAGAGGAATGGGTTGAACAAAACACACAGACTCCGCCAAGATTTCCACCAAGATTATCCATCTGTTTTACAATAAAAAACTATGCCCTCAGAAGAAACTGAAATATGCTATAATCACATAAAAAGTCAACACACAGTGGCTTTAAACTGGAAGGTCTGGCTTCAAAGCTTTAATGCCAGGAGGCCTCCATCGAGCTGAAGTACCCTGAACCCCTGATGTCCTGACTGATGTGGACTTTGGGTTTTTTCATAACCCAAAGAAAAAGAACTAAAAATAAAACCAGTCTGAGATAAATTATTGTTTTAGGTCTGGCAACACACTAAAATGCAGAACACAGGGCTTCAAATTATAATGTAGTAAAGACATGACAGCATCTGAGTTGTGTGAGATGTTAGACATCAGAAGTAGGTCAAATTTCAAGCTGTAACAAAACTACTACACTGATTCAACGGAGTACATTGTGCCCACTTTGCCTCTTTCATGCTGTCATGTCCCATTAAAACAATACTGAACAGGTCATTCAAGTAAAAACAGACACATATAGAGATAATTAAAGTCATTAAGTCCTGTCTTACAATCATTAAAACATCCAGTTTAAGTGATTTGGGGAGTTTCATCTCTATGTTTCTGTTGAGTTACCGTGTTCCCAAATGGAGAGTTTCCATGAAGTGCTGAGGCAGTGGAGGCATACAGAGATCACGTGACCCTGAAACCGGGAATCGAGAGGCAGCCCCGTCAATTAAGAGCAGCTGGTTTTAATATCGTTGCAGTCCCGCTGAGTTGCAGGATGTGCCTGGGGCGTCAGCAAAATCCCTGTTACTGGTACATTCATCAGAGCCGTCCAGATAATCCAAGAAGTTGTCATTCCAAAGTCCAGTGGCCTATATTTTTTTAAAAGAGTGGTATATTTCTTCCAACACTTGTACCAGGTCCAGGAGCCATCACATCAAATAGTTTTCTCTCTTTAAGGATGATAAGATGGAAGAAGCCATCAATCATCCCTGCCTGCTCCCCTCTTCAAGCCTCCCACCATTTCCTCAAGGCCTTTATAATCCCACTTGTTTTCTCTCCATCTTCCTTCCTATTCATCGTCATATCTCTGAAGCGCGTCCTCCAGCTTGGCGGTGATCTTCTGGAAGAAGCTGATCTGCTGACGGAGGTGGTGCTGCATCTGCGAGCGGAAGTCCCGTACACGTGTGCGGTGGAAATGCTGGATCTCCGCCAGCGTGGCGCAGGAAATGATGTTGCAGCGGTTGTGGAGCTCACCTTCCTGCTTTGGACAGTCTTTCACCTTGGTCAGTGCACCTGGAAAAAGACGGGGAAAGAGGGAGGGAAAGAGACTGAGAAGATGCAACAGGTATACAACTATAGACTGAAAAATACAAAACAAAACCCAACTTTCACCCAGGATGACAGGGATTGTGTCCCATGGGAAACCAAATGTCACCACTTTCCATTTTAAGGTTTTACGTTACATAGCTTTACTTGCGTCATGTGATGTACTTATTGTAACCCAAACTGTGATGTTTTCCTGAACTAAACCAAGTAGTTTGGGTGCTTGAACCTAATCATACTGCAACCATTTCACAAACTTAACTACCTGTTTCTGGCAGCGTCTCAAACAGATGCTAAGTGTTACCTTGTGCCATATGAAACACTGAGGGATCTGACAAATATGTTGGTATTTGACAACTTGGGATGAGAACAGGTTGGGTACAATTCACTTCATGGGTCTGGACAGGGGCAGTTGTTTATGTAATTTCTATTTTTTGCAGCCTTACTGCATTGTTTTCTTCTCTGTCCATTAAGTAAGAAGCTCCAGCCAAGAAACAGTTAGCTTAGCACAAAAAAACAAAATTTTTTGTTTTACTTTTAGATTTTTGTACATATTAAACAAACTACATATAACATGTTAATTAATGAGCTTTACAGGCATTGTTAGGGTGATTTTTTTAACTTCTGGACAGAGCAAGACTTTATGCTAAGCTAGGCTAACTGACAGACAGAAAAACAAATAACCAATATGTCAAACAATTAAGTGCCGGGCTACAAGAGTCTAAGGGGACACTGAAGAGACAAGATGAGACCATTAGAAGATGACAGTATATTAGAAGAGACTGTGGGTGAATACCATTTAAATAAATAAAAGATGGGCACTGCATCTCCATCTCCTTCCACCGTACAAAACTGAAGCCAAACTGATCAGAAAAATTAACACTTGAGCAAACATAATCGTGATAAGAACTACCTAAAATGACGGAAACCAACTTTGGAAAAAAAGTTATTTGATGTGTACTTTGATGTTTTAGTTTGGCCCATGTCCTATGACCTATTAACATTATGGAGGCAGGATTTATGACCTGTACTGCAGGCTGCCACCAGGTGGCGATTAAGATGCTTTAGCATCACTTCTGGGGAGCTGTCATGTTGTCCATTTCTATATACAGTCTCTGGTGGATATGGTTAAAATAACTGGCAAAGCTAGCTGGCAAAATGTCTGGCAGTTTTTTGTGCTAACACATGAATAATTGTTTAAGTTTATTAACACCAGAAAGGGTTCAAATTCTTTTACTTCTATCCTTTACTACATTTAATTACAGAAGCCAACCCAGAAGTAACATGGGGCAAGCTCACATGACACAAGGGAGAAAAGCAGGCAAACTCTCCAATCTGACCATGACATTTTCTTCATACTACAGAAATGAGCTGGTTATAGCACACTTTTTCCTTGTTTCCTGGCTGTCACCCAATACCCAGTTGTGACTCAAGAGTGTGACTAAACTTTCGGGGGAGAAGTAGTACAGTTTGGAGAGACATGACCAATGCAAAAAATGGAAGAAGAGGAACTCAGAGTACGACTTATATGGCAGCATCTGGAGGAAATGATGAGCTAGCTGGTAGCCACCAGTCTCCTTCCTGATCTCACTGACCTCTCGTTCTAGATCTGTCGCTCCCTTTATCTCACACACACATCAAAAACACACACCATACCTGCTCAAGAACGCTAACGAACTGAAATTAACTTGGACTTTGCTCCCCTCACTGCCAAGGCGATTACGAGGCTGTAATCTGAACTCTTGTACTGTTGGCCGGTGGGAAACTTGTTCAACTCTGTAACTATCTGCAGCCCACTCTTACACACACACATACAGCCCTCCCCTCTTCTTCTTCCTCCCTCTCTTCGACTCACTGTATCACCAGGAGGAAGGAGGAAAATAGGGAGAAGAAAAGAGGAGGAGGGGGAAACTAATCCTGAGACTGCTCCAGTTTGCATTCCTGCAGTCCCAGGGCAACACAGGACAAGAGGCCCAGGAATCTCCGCTCATTCAAATCAGATGTAGCCTTTGGACCTCACAGACAGAACCGGCAGAATCAGATGATACTGTAGAGGGACATTTAGGTCAACAACGCTGTCCACCTTAAGAGCCCTGCAGCTGATTTTCTAGCTAATTTTGACACTTTTTTGTAATAAGTTTGTTATTGGAGAAGTGTTCGACAGTATTTGAGATAGATAAATATTTGTGGAATGTAGACCTGTGGAGAAAAGAATGAAGGTTTTCTAAAATGTGAAATCTCTTAAGTCAAGTTTCATTGTGTGCTAAATCAAAACAATGTAATCCAATGGTTTATTCAGGTAGAAGAAAGAAAAAAAGCTTCATTTCTTACATATTTGCACTAGCTTTCTCTCAGCGAGGGCTTTTCACCAAATTGTCTGTTTATGGAAACTGTGACTAAACCAGACATCTTTTGTTAAAAGTAGTCATTTCACAACTCTAACAAGATTGCTGACTTTACATTGTGGGGATGTGTTCATGGGTGTTACTCATCAGACAAAACAATACTTCCTATGACAGCAGTGATGGATTACTCAGTCTGCGCTTTTATCTCTCGGCCATGATCTACCACATGCTGGGGACATTTCGTGAATTTTGAGTGAATCACTCCCTTTGTATAGTTCATTCATTCAACTCAATGTGACTGTCAATTAGTTTGCAATTAAACAGCAATGTAAGCAGAAGGAAATTTGGACAGATTTCAATGAAATTTGGTGAAAAATTAGCTGATATGCCAATAATCAATTGTCCAAATGATTAGAATTTGGTAGATCCAGGAGTTTCTTTTTGGTTAGGATACAGCCTTTTTTAAATAAAAACATAAAGATGACTGTTCCCTTTCCTATGATGAATCAAATTTGTTTTCTCACAAACCATTGCTAGCTCTGATTTCCAGAAGTGAAAACCACGCTTGTACCCAAAAATGATGGCAGTGCTTCGTGTGAAATCCAATGTATGCGTAAATGATGGTATCATATCCTATGGCAATACTATGAAGTCCCTTAAGATTGTACGTTTTAGGTCAGTCTTTTGTAAGTTTATTTAAAGGTACCCTGGGGAGTTTTTGAACACTAGTAGTGCTATGGAGAAATGCTATGGACAAACAGTGGATGTGAATAGTCCTGTCGATGTTTTTAAACTATTCCACTGATCAACAGTTGGTGGTGTTAATGTGGCATGAAATTTAGCAACATGCCCACAAAGGCAGGGCAGAAGAAGACTGCTAGCAAATAACATCAGTGTTAATACTGTAGGTTTCCAATTCCTCCAAAAAGCAGCTCAGCAAATCATTTTTGAGAAAGGAATTGCATTAAGGGGAATTTGATTTTACAAATCAAAGTGGTTTCATTTGAGTCAACATTGTTGGGGCTGAAGACAACAAGTTTGAAAATGAACTTAATCGGGGGTGTGGAGTTAGACAGAATTATCATCCTTTTTTTCTAAACTGTGCAGTGTGTGTCCAACAATCTTATAGTAGTGCAAAGCTAAATTGGTGGACCACACTTTTAACTCCACAGGGTATGCTTGAGGCAGTGGTTCCCAAACTTTTTCAGGCATGCCCCCCTTTCAAACGCTGAGAAAAGTACCCCCCCGGTTAGGTACCACTGGTTTAAGGTCACAGTAAAGGTTAGTAAAGGTTTGTGTAAAGTTTTAATGTTTCATTTTGTACAAGTTACCCTGGCCTGATTGAGTCATTATGATGCATTACATTTTCTATGTTGTCCCATTTCATAGGAATAAGGACAAATTTCCCATGAGATCATACTATGAGTCAAAACTTCAATAATAGGAACAGTATCTCCAAGTGCAGCAGAAGTGAGGGAAATGTTCAAAGTTGTTAGAAGTTTCTTTTGTGGACATGAAACAATGTGCTGTTTGTCAATCAGAAAGTAGGTGAAACCCTGTCAGTCACAGGGACTATTGGGATTCAAACTGTGTTTCCATAGTTCGGAGCTGCGATTGTATCTAGAGAACAGGGCTCAGCGGACTATAGAAACAGTGCCTCTAGGTTTTGGCAAACGTCAGGACTTTGCGTGCCAGGAGCAACTCCCTCCTCCCAACCTGCATGGAACTAACAAGCTAACTCCTCAGCAAGTCCTTTGTAAACGTCTGTGTGTGTGTGTTGTTCTGTGTTTGTGTTTTCCAGTAAGCGAGTACAGGCTCTCACAGTACCCAGAGTGTTACAATAGACTGACCGTGGGTTTCAGTTTTCAGGCCAGATTGACGCTGCAATTCAGTAAATGAAAACAGATGTTGAAACAGTCAGAATCTGGGTCTCTGTGTGTCGTCTGCCTTCGTATTGACAAGATGAATAGACAAGGGAGGCTGTAGGCTGGTTAGCTTTTGGAAACATCATTAATTACTTTTAATGCAAGTGAAAATAAATAAATCTGTGAGTCTTTTGTTTCAGAAGAGATCGTACAGCCTGCAGCATGGAAACTCCTCCCAGGACTCAATCCTCCACCCTGCAGAGGCATCCATGAGCAAGAGTCCTGACCGCTTACTCCCTACCAGCTCCACTTCCAGCTAACCCCTGACCTCTGTCCTCCCTCTGAAGAGAAATATGCTCCTGCATCTGTTTTATTTTGCAAGCATGTTGAAGGTTTTAATGCATTTCTTTTTTGTCAGTAACTCCTTTCAGACTTTATTGTTCACCACAACACTGCACAATTTCCTTTTCTTTTCCAGGCTATGACATGTTTGGCATTAACATCCTACATCCAACGTGGAAACATAGGTGTGTTAAAGAGTTTGGTAACTTTGGTATTTTTTAATCTGAACCCTATTTTCCCATGTTTTTGTCTCTCAGTGACTGATGGAGACAACAATTTTTTAAACTGGCCTGCTATTTAGAGGGAGTTCTGCAGCCGACAGAAGCTAAGCTACAAAGTACATCCCCTAAAAGTGCTTGTTTTTGTCACTGACAGGCTTTTTAAAGTCTGTGTAAAGAAAAATCAAAGTTTTTCTTCTAAATTCTTTATACAAATCAGAAAATAGATGCTAAAAACATGAAAAGTCTGAGAACTATGTAGTACTGAATTGTGAAGTTAGACTGTCAAACTTTCATTCATGGTTTTCTTCAGGAGTTTTTGGGTAGACCTTGGTGACACAAGTGGGCAACTCTAAAATGATATAAAGCTGCTAGACGGAGTCTCCATCTTTCAGGTCATAGTAGTATTTGACATTTGAGACAGCGGAGCGGACACACCCCCAGCATATCAGAGCAGAGACAGCTGCTCATTTTTTCATGATTTTGAGACCTAATTCTCTTTACATAGCATTTTTTTAATCATTCAAATTTGACTGGGTGGTTAATAACACGTTTTTCAGAATACACATTTATTATTGCTTTACTCATACTATTAAGATACGATTGAGCTGAAGTTTGTTTAACCATACACAGCTGTGTTATTGCTCTTGCCAAACTAACCAGACTCCATTTGCACAATCACCAATTTTCATGTTATCATCTTCATTCATTCAAACTCTAGAAACAAAACAAAAGTCACCAAAAATGGCTTGGCTCATATTTCCACCGTTTCAACTGTCACCAACTCTTGTTTGCATGAAAGAAAACCCTTAATTCACTGTGTTAGAAAATCTTGGGTGTGGACGCAAGAGTTAGGAAGGACATCAGAGAGCTAGCTGTATAAAGCCAGAATATTTTCACAACTAACGCGGCGAATGAAGGGTTAATTTCAACCAAGCCAGAGTTGGTAATTGTTGGAGCAGTGGAAAAATGAGCCAAGGTGTTTTTGTGAGTTTTATTTTGTGTCTGTCAAGTCCAAATGAAGATGACGATAACAATGTTAAAATTACAGATTTTGCAAAGGGAGGCTGGTTAGTTTGGCAAGAGCAATAAAACAGCTGTCTCTGGTTAAAGAAAACATATCTTGGATCACTTTGATCACTTCCATAATGCTGTCAAGCACGTAGAATAACAATCTGAGCCTGTAAGTGGCAAAAGCAACCTGCGCAGTTGCCCAGGGGGGTTATGTTGTAGCTTAGTTTTGCAGTCTTGCTCAATACTGGACCAATGGCAAAATTTGTTGTACTCATTAGTCACTAGACACAAAAACATGAGAAAATAGGGTCTAGGTTGAAAAACAGCAAAGTCACCCTTTAACAATCCTTCAGACATGAACACACATACACACATGTTCCCACCTTTCTGCACATGGATGATGTCAGGAAAATTGGCCAGATGTCCTCTGTAGAGGTCCAGCAGGTCAGAAATTGGATCCAGATCCTGGCGTGGCTGCTCAGCAAAATACTCTCCAATGGCCTCGTAGGCCTCGCCAGTTTCAGCGATGGCTTTGTTCAGGCCCACTGAGTAGGCCTGCTGGTCTAGCTCAAACGCCTGCGCCAGGAGTTTGAAGGACTGTCCAACTTTCTGGTACTCCTTCTTGAAACCTGCTGCCTGCTTGCGAGCGAACTCGTTGATGGTGGTGTTCACGATCACACTGTTCTCGTCCATCTTCTTGGTGAAGGTCTTGAAGCCTTCGATCTTGCTCTCCACTTCCTGGAGGTCCAGCGGGACAGAGGGCGTGCTGAAGAAAATAATATTAGATGGTCATTTAAGACCTTGTTTTGATTTTTTTTATTCAAGCACTACCTCATCTTCATAACACAAACATGAGAGAGCAGATCAGATTATTATTCCTCTGTTCTACTTATCTCATCCTCGCTATCAGGCACTCCCTATGATGAAAGCTTTCAGTTACAGCGTATGAAACAAGGAAAACTGATAACAGTCTCTTGCTTAAGGGAAAATATAATCCACTGTTACTTTAAACCGCTATAAAGTAGGTGGAGAAAATGACTGGAAGACCTGACGTGATCCAGTGATATAACCCAACACCACAAACTTGATTTATACCTCATTGACATTCTAAGAACAAAAGTATAATATTCCAAGCTTCACATGGTCATTTTGAATTGGAATGGATTACAATGCTAAGTGTTTCTGTTTTGTCCATCATTAAGTTTTTGTAACAAGTATTTTGTATGAAGTGCTGATATTTATGGTTTTGGTCTACCTTCTTTCCCTCAACCTGCCACATCTTGTACTTCTATTTCTGCTTTTAATTGCCTGCATTTCCCAGAATGTCTTTTATACTCTCTAGAACATAGGCTGGAACCTAATACATTTAGTGGCTGGTTACAGACATAGAGCATGTGTGTAATAGTCAGAGCCGTTGCTATGTACAAAGGCATCACACACTGTGTGTGCAACACACGCTATGTGTGCTGTGTGCACAAAAACAGCCTCTCACATGTGTACCTACTGTATTAATAAACTCTGCAGGGACACCCTTGTCCTCGGCCAACATTACTGACTTTTAGAGGCTATAGCGGGCACAGTTTTAAATGTAGAGTAAATATTCTGGTATCATATAAAATTAGAAGAACTAAGACCTAATCCACTGGTACCAACCCCATGCTAGTTTGGAAGGGGACTAAGTAACGCCCCTTAGTTTTTTGGGGATGGAAAAAATATCATGGCATGGGGAACCTGGACATCTTGTCTCATGATATATATGAATAAAAATGGGTTCTATGGTTACCCAAAAATCTCTCCTTCACAAAAAAAGCCCACTTTATGCTAATCCCATGAGGTTTTGTCACATGACAAAAACCATACATGCAGTGTAAATGTGCTATTTTCAGTTCTTCACCATTTCAGCAATCTAGGAAGAATGCTTTGCTATCCAACTGCCAAAAATGCAGTTCTTACAAAAAGCTCCAACATGTCAAAAGTTTTTGATACCAAATCACAGCATGAGTTTTTCTCTAGCGTTCCTCAAGCTCTTGGTGTCTTAGTGTGTCAAAAATGGTTCAATTTCATACCAGATCTGTGAAATAAATGGTATAAGTGCAAAAACTGCTACAACAACTTATGAGACATAACTGAACATCACATACTTGAATCGTAATGTTCTAATCCCTTATACTCATAGTGGTTTTTCAAGAATTTTTTCGAGAAGAATATGAGGACCATGGCCCTTATTGAAAACCCCTTCTGTGTTGTAGCAACATTGCATTCTGGTCTATTTCCTGCTCTTATTGGGGTAGATGTAGAATCTAGACAGTAGAGAGAAAAACCCTTGTTCTTGGATGGCAAGTGCCTGACATAAAGATCAGTCAAACATTTCTGCAACTCCACTGGAGCTGCTGGAAATATCAGTAATCTATATTACACACATCTAGGTCTCAAACCCACAACCTCTGCAGTACAGCCCCCCACTGATTGTGAGGAAGAAGTTGGCCCCGACCAGCTCGTCCCTCTCTGCCTTCCTCTTGCCCTGTTTCCAGGCCTTCTCATCTGCCCCGCACGTTAGGAAATGCTGGAAAACATCACAGCGTGCCAGCACGGGGTGGCTGGTCATGTGGTTCATCCACCAGATCAGTCCCTTCCTCCGCTTGGAGATGAAATCCTCCTCAAAGCGGCCGGTGGCCTGCTTCTCTGGCAGATGGGGCACCGAGATGACGGGGAAACGTTCCACGAGGCGAGCATACAGCCAGTCAAAGTGTTTGTACCTGTAGGGTTGATGGAAAAAGAGGCAGAGAAAGAGAAGGTTGGTGGAAAGGAATGAATGAGACTAGGAAGTGAGGTAAATGGCAGGAAAATGTAGTGAGAAGGAGTGAAAACCACAGACAGTCGAAAAATTGGTGGACAGAGCCATGTGACGTCATTTTCTGGTTTGTGGACAACCGTTTTGAAGCCTTGAGTTTGGTATTATGGGGGTTTCCATCTTCCTTTTTTGCAATCAGTGTGTGCACAGTACCAAAGAGAGTATGAAACTGGTAGGTGAGGTAATGCGATTTGGGTGGTACTTGACTTTGGCTTGTCCATTCACCAGGAAATAACGGCAGCCAGCCTGGTTGCAATGATTCTTGTGTTACGGTACGCTAAAATATGTTTCTGAAAACATTTTCAGCAAGAAACAGGCAATGTAGTCACAGAATCTTGATCCATATTTGACAGTACTGTCTCATTTGACAGTTTGTGTCTTGCACTGGACAGTAGGGTTGGTCAATATCTACTGAATTGGCATATGATGATGATGAAACATTGTGATGGACAATGATATCATTGCTGGGTCATGGCAACTCTGAGGGGACACACTACCTCAAATACAGAAGGCTTTTAAATCACAATGGTACAATGGCATTGGCCCAACTCTACTGGACGGACTCACTGAAATTGACTTGTCAAGCACATGGTAGCTCTGTCCTAAAGCATACCCTGCTTTATCACCTATTTTACTCTAAATGGGACCATAATTTACAAAATAAACATGCTGCACAGAAGAAGACCTGAAACTAGCGATTGAGATCATAAACACATTGGAAAACTGCTTACTGAGATCGTAAATCAAGTGAGAAGTAGGGTAATTTTCTCATATGAGTCCATAAAATCAGACCTCTTTTTGCAACCAGTGGAATTGTGCCCTGCTGGCCATTAGAAAGGATGTAAATTTAAGGAACTTCCGCAAGCTTTGCCCACTTATTCTACTGTCAATGGTGAAGACGAAGGGGGAAAGCAAGAGTAAAAAACGTTTTCCCAGCAAGACCAACTGGAAGTGTGAGGGAGTAAGTGTTGGTTGGAAATGACAGACCTACTGACAAGAAAACAATGTAGAAGGTGCAGAGGGAATTTCAGAAAGGAAAGGGGAGATTCCTAAGGACTCCAGAGGGCAAAGGGCCACAGTCAGCTCTGTTTTTGCCATTTTGTGGGAACAATTGTGGCCACAGCAACATTTATTTTTAGAGTATGGGGGCTGGTGGGGATCAAGTGAAGGAATAAGCCCAGTTTGAGAGGGAAGTGGAGGAGGAAGAGAAGAAGGAAGACAGCCCCTACCTGCGGTTGACTTGTATGTTGGTGTGCGTTGGGGTCAGGCCATAGGACATGTAGCTCTTCATGCCTTTGAATTTGGTCTGCTTGGTGGGGTCGTCGATGGTGCACGAGAACGGGTACGGGTCCTCCTGCCACTCCGGCCCATGCTTCCCCATCACCACGCAGATCTTGTCCCCGTCCTTCACAAAAGCCGAGGCCTCCCCAAGCAGGAAGGCCTCCCCTCCAGATTTGACGAAGGTGGAGAACCTGTTGAGGTTCCTCCCCACTGTTGCTGAGCTCTTCGCCTGCTGATGCTGCTGCTGGTTGCTGCCACGCCGGGCCGGCAGGGAGGAGGTCACCGGGTACAAGGGGGGTGTGCTACCGAAACCCTGAGGCACATCTGTCGCTGGAGAGGTGTCATCCCAGTCATCGTCCCAGTCGTCATCGCTGCCCTGGCTGGTGTGGAAGCTGCCTCCGGCACTGCCACCACCACCTCTCTGAGACTGGGTGTCAGAGGATGAGTAGGAGGTGTGGGTGGGCGTCTGGACTTTGGTTTTGGGTGAGGAGAAGCCGTTATTGTTGACGCTGGAGGTGATGTGGTCCCTGATGATCTCCACATAGGAGGCAGGGAAGAGGCCAGCCTCCCCCCTGCTGTTCTCCCCCTCCAGCCAGCCCTCCAACTCCTCCTCGCTGAACAGAGTCACCAGCTCATTCTCTGTTATGGAGATCTCCCCTGGATTCTCAGAGTTGAAGTCGTACAACACTCTGGCTTTTAACGCCATAATTTTAGCACTTTTATCACTTGTATCTCTTTGCGTTTCTCTGTCCTGACTTTGGCTGCAAAGTTACTTCAATAACTTGCTTTTCTTCCCGAATTAAACCTTTAAGATCTCGTTGAAACTTGAAGGTTTAGATTACGCAGCGGCAGCAACAACTGGACTGCTGTTTCCACTTTTATCACAACCAAACAGGCTCGTATCAGAGATCCGTGCGTAAAAGAACAAGAGAAACACCCAGGCTTGTACCCGACACCCACCTCCTCTCTCTCCGCTCCTCTCTGCGGGTTCAAATATCATTTGTTTCCATGCAGAACTTCATCCCGGTCGGAAAACGCAGAGGAACACGGTCTTTATGTGATTTTTCTCCTCAACAGAAGATGCCAGTAAGAGTTGTGTAGCTGCTTTATTCCTCCAGATAAGAGCCGGGGGAAAGTTCTTTTTTTTTTCCTCCTCTCTCCCCGAGATGCTTGTAAGTTAAAGGCACCAGTCTTAACACGTAGTAGACTGGCTGACTAACGGAGGGTGGAGCCATGCAGGAGCAAGTTCAGTCAAGTCACTGAAGTCATACGTGGAAAAAAACCCACTCAACCGCGTTTTTAAAGCTCCATCTGCGGCTGAGATGAACACAATCATTGAAGTATATTAATAGAAATCGACCCGTACCGACATGTCTTTGACTCCACTTTGAATGTGCATCAATATCAACAGCTAAATCTGATGCCATTATTAACTGGGCTATGTAATATTATCAACCAGTTATTTTATGAGTTTAGAAAAATATATTTCTGCATCAAAAGTTAATCATGGATTTTTTTTTGAAAATTACGCCTTGGCTACCGCACATCTGTAATAAACACACATGGACCTAGCTATTTAACTATTTAGGGGCACGTTGTGGCCCTTATTTATAAAGAGGTTATTAATTAGGTTGTAACCACTTTATAAATCATTCATAAACGACTTATTACTACTGCTGATTAATCGTAATAATGAGTTACTGACTGTGTGCCTTAAGATTTACAAATGGGAGCCTTTTTGTAAAATGTGAAACACATCAGCATTCACTGATTGCAAAAGACTGGGTGATCAGTACAACAGGTAAAGGAAGATTGCCAACTGTGCCACATGAGGAGTTCTGCCCTGAAGAGGATACCAGCCAGGATAGGTTAATTTAAAACCAGATGAAGCTTTCTGGTGATGCTGACAGTGGTTAAAATGCTATTAATCTCTTATAATGTGATGAAGCTGACAGGTATAAATGCATGGCAAAGACTTTAAAATGAAATATCTGCTTTATAAAGTGTTTACAACCTAATTATAAACATGTTGAATCATTTATAAATTAATTGTAAAGTGGTACCCTCTGTTTTCTCAAGGGCAGCTAGTAAGAGGACACGGGATTTTTGAAGGAGGGAGAGGGAGTTGATGAAATTTTAATATAGTGGAGGTGATCTTTACTTTGGTTCCATGCAGCTTTAATTGTAATCTTAAAATACATTTCCCTTCTTCATCACACATTTCTTCCCATAGCATTGTATTATAGGTTTACTGTAATGTAATGATAGGAATACTTGAACACAACTATGAATTGGCTACATTACCAAAGTGCAAATTCAACTCATTAACAGTGGGCCTGTTACATAGTCTGTTGTTTTGCTATTAAACTATCAATGGTACTTCAATAGCGGCTATAAATACTAGACTGCAGTTAAGTGACAGAGTCATTATGAATTTGTGTTTGTGGATTTTTGTCTTCTATATCACATTACAATAAAGCATGAACATTGCCAGAAATCCTCAAAATAAAGACACCTTTTACTAATAGCTAATACATCTGTGTCCAGATTTTCTTCTTCTATATCACATCATCTCAATAAAAAGTTGAGTTAAGTTTATTCTGGTGTCACCATGGCTAAAAAAGAGTCAAAATACGTTTTGCTTTGAATAACAATGTATGTCTAATATGGTTAGTTCAATAAACTGATTACAAATACTAAAAAGCATTTGTTTCCCACAGAAGAACGCAGAATGAGTATGCAAATGTTGTTTATTTCAAAAGTTCAATAGCTGGATCCAGGATGTCTCCTGCTTCACTGAAAAGTCCATTCTCAGTTTTTTGTGCGTTGGAGGCTTTGAGTTTCCTCATCACACTTGTGTAAGTGGTACACTGGAGCATGGACTGGCTTACAAACAAGACCTTGCTAATGAAAACATCTTAAACTCTTCAACTTTAAAGTAAACACGGTGAAACTGTCCCTTTTAGCAGATGAATTTGCCAACAGCCCTCAAGTGTCAAACTTTGTATTGTAAAAATTGGCATTTTTCGCAGCACACACTTAGAAATAAATACAAACATAAATACATGTTTTGTCTCGGTCAAAACACCAGAAACTGTCATAATAATATAATAGTTTAGTGTGGGATCCCTTCATTGTGCATTGCTACACTTCGGCCACTAGAGGTCAGTGTTACCTCACTCGCTGAGAGAAGACAACAGTTCCTCCTCCTGTCCGGCTGCGGGCAGTAAAGACACTTTCCCTTCGCATTCCGGCGATGTTAAACCTTCCAGACAAAGAATGTAATCATTAAACAGACGCTGTGCATACGAGATGACATTCGTGACATTTAATCGGACATTATTTGCTTCATAACAGGATTAAGAGTCGCCGCCGTGAGCAGCGACACAAATGCGGAATAAACGAGGACGACGTGATGTTGAATTGACTGGTGACATCCGCGTCTGTGAGACGGGCTGTGGTTGCGACGGAGACTCAGGACGACTTGGACAAAGGGAATGACAAAGTAGGTGACGGTCGACTGAAATGTTTCTGTTGTCAGTCTTTAAAACCTGCTCGGTCTCAGAACACTTTGATACAGTCTGAGGTAAGATAACTCTGCTGGAGATCACTGTTAGATGTGGAAAAGTTCACTGAAACGGGCTCTTTTTATAATTGAATGAGCTCATTTGTTAAGTCATTTTGTGATCATTTCCTAGTTCTTGCGTCTCAGAAGTGAGGGGTTTCAGCACGATTAATGAATACACGTCAGAGTGATTGGTGTTGATTGTAATCCAGTTTACAATGCCACTTATTGCAAGTCTTGATCGATATTTGTTTTAGATGTTTGGACTTCATCTGGCACCTTCAGCCTTGCAGTTAAGTCTGGGCAATATTTTCATATCATATGATATGAAACGACATGTAGATTTTGGATGTCATTATAGCTTGACAAGATATAAGTGTTGTTTTTTTTCCCCCTGGTTTTAAAGTGAAGTGAAGCGTGGGGCTGCAACAATTAATTGATTATTAGTTGATTCATAAGTTAAGCGCCAACTATTTTTTTAGAATTGATTAATCGATTTGTGTTTTGTTTTTTTTCCAGAAAAAACTCAATGTTCTGATTCCAGCCTCTTAAATGGGAATGCTCTTTGGTTTCTTTACCCCTCTATGACAGTAAACCGAATATCTTTGGGTTGTCAGGACATATGAGGACGTCACATCGGGCTTTGGGAAACACCGATTGACATTTTTCATCAGTTTCTGACATTTTATAGGCAAATAACTATTGATTGATTAATAGTTCATAATCAACTGATGAATCGACTATGAAATTAATGTTCTACTAACAATTAGCGATTAATCTGTTGATTATCTTCTCCATTAATAGTAGTTGTTTGGCTCAGACAATGGTGAAAAGTGGTTGTGTTTCTTAAAGTACAGGATGACATCCTCAGATGTCTTATTTTGTCCACAACCCAAATATATTCACTTTGCTGTCATAGAGGACTACAGAAACCACAAAACACAAATAATCAAGCAGTTGACTAACTGTTGCAGTTCTGGTAAAGTGATGTGATTTTCTGAGCTTAGCAGACTGTTATTTGTTCTATTAGTTGCCTGTACTTACTCAGTCATTATATCCACTAGGGATGCACAGTATTATTGGCACATCATTGGTATTGGCAGATCAAGGTTTTAAAATTAAATATTGGCGTGGAATGCCAATATTTCTGCTGATATGATGATGCTTTAAGTATGCTGTGTGGAGGTTTCTGAAATGGATCAAAGTTGGTATTTGCAATGATTGCTCAGAGCTGGCCATGCAAGGAGGAGCCAGATCACATTCCTTCAACACTACAAATTGTCTATCTTAAGAGCTGATCATTATGATGAATTAGTGAAAGACAAAAGAGAAAAAAAAACTGTCAGGGGTAGTTTTCTTATTCTTCCTTGTGAATGTGTCCATTTTGAAAAGTTTGCATTTTTATTTTGAAAAGCATTATATTTTAATTTGAAAAACGTATTTTATTTTGAAAAGCATTGTATTTTGTTTCTCCATCTGCCATGATGATAAAAGTAGGCGTAATAATATGTTAATTCCACTACAGGAGGGACTTTTTGTTCTCTGCATTATGCACATATATTGGTATCGGCATCAGCAGACAGCCAAAATGAATAGGAAAATATTGGATATCGGCAAAAATCCAATATTGAGCATCTGTAATATCCACATTACTGATAATCAGGCTATTAATCAAAATTCTCATTGTATTAATATTTTGGCAGCCTCAACAATTGCTATACATTAAACCACCAATGCTGCAGGCTGTAGTCACCGTCTCCTCTCTGTCTTCTCTAGGTTTCTACCATGTCCGACCCGGTTCAGACCACCTCTGACAGTCTGTGTAACCTCGTCCGCTGGGCTCACAGCCACGGCACCATCTGCACCCTCATCCCCAGCCTGAAGCACCTCAGCAATGGTTCCTACAGTAATGTTCTGACATCAGAACCCAATCCCCGTGGCAGTGGTGGCCCTGTCGCCGTGTGGAGTTGTGGTGCTGGACACGCCTACCACTGGCCCCTCAGTGATCATAGCAACAGCTGTGGAGGCTCAGCAAATACCAGCCAGAGCCAGGAGAGGTTTGTTGGTGGACGTCCGTCGAGTAAGGTAAATATTCAATTTATTTTGTCTGTATAATGTTGAATTTAATTGTATCTTAATTTGAATAGTGAATAATACTTTGGAAATACATGACAAACCTCAGTTTATTGGTGCAATCCCAAAGTCCAACCTGATAAACTCGCAGCAATCTGTGTCCTTGACAAGTTGGCATTGTCTCCTGCCTGAGGAGCCACTGGAAATGGCCTTGCAAACCTATTATGGCATATTCAGTCAGGATTCTAGTTTCCACAAGCCAAAGCTAGCCAGCTTCTTCCCCTCTCAGAAGTCTCTGTGTGTTCAGCTTGCAGTAGCTTCTAACTGAATCTCTGTGGTTTGAAGTTTAGTCTCTCTCCTGTGTCCCCGTTTGTACTTTCAGACTTTATTTTACTATTTCATGCTTGCTCTCAGCTATACAGGAGTTGTGTTGAGTTATGAACATTTCCTGCTTTTGTTGCTTCATAATAAAAGCTTTTAAATAAAAAAACAACAGGGTACATTAATTGTTACATTTAATTTGTTAAATTATATTTCCACCGTTTTACAGCTGCTTGACTCAAGACAAGCACATCATGTATGGGTCAGTGTAAGGGTTTGCAGTTTCTCCCGTCTTTGAATTTTGCCTTTGTGAACACAAACCAGACCAGCTGGAAAATTGAAACAATTTATCATTCTCACATTGGTTCAATGCAAGGAAGTCAGAAATTAAGGAAGGGACATTACATCACTAAAGAACATTCTTTGCTCTAGATTTGGGTGCCAGTTCTATCGAAGCTCATAGGAGATGCAATGTCAGTTATGCTATTTGGAGGCTTACAGCAAACACAATAGCTTACAATCATTCAGTATACTTCTCTGAAGTGTGTGTTTTTAGTGTTTGAGGGACATGTCTTCATCAAAGGCCATACAATGTAGATATGTTGGGTTTTAGTGTGCTTCTCCATGCATCTCCCACTTCAATAGAACTGGCACCAAGCAAAGCATAGGATGTTCTGTATTGAAATAGTGTCTCTTCCTTCTTTTTTATTTCCTTGGTTTGATTCAGGAACTGGACCTTTAGGAGTGACCCTGCCTTGAGATGTCTTTGTTATGACAACTTGACATTTACCAAGACAACAGTGTCTTTGTTATGACAGCTTGACATTTACCAAGACAGCAATGTCTTTGTTATGACAGCTTGACATTAACCAAAAGAACTTTGTTATGACAGCTTGACATTAACCAAGACAGCATAACATTTCATAAACACACCATAGCAGGCCTAATTATCAAACTTAAAGAAGCTATTTAGCTTTATGTGTTAACATTACACTAATGTTATTGTTGGCAGTTCATTTCTGGCGTCACTGGACAAAAATTCCATAATAACTTTTCTTCTTCTGCTCCTCTGCATAGCTCTGTTTTCATTCTTCAGAAAATTTTGTCTGTAACAGGAGACTTTGGCCTATCACAGGAAGCAATTCTGGAGAAAGACAGTTATTTGTTGAGTCTTAAGTCGGTGGCTCACCAACCCAAAGAGACTCAACTGTCTTCGAGCTACCAACCCAAAGCATTGGTATTTGACGACCTGGGAATGAGACTTGACAGTCAACTATTTCTCCAGAATCGCTTACTGCACCTTTAAACCGAGTTTGGTTTTGACATTTGCTGTCATGAGACCATTATATTTGTGTCTGGAATAGTTTCCTTGACCTCAACTACAGTCATGCATTTTGGACTTGTCATAAAGATTTCATTAAGTTTTATTACGCTGTCAAATGCTTTTCTCACTGTGTCATGAATAATTCCCTTGACCTCAATTGAAGTGGTACATTTTGGATTTTTAATTAAGGTGTCATTAAGTTTTATTATGCTGTCAAATGATTTTATAATGCCATCATGAATAATTCCCTTGACCTCAACTACAGTGGTACATTTTGGACTTTTACGGCAAGGAATACAGTACCGAGTTGATGTGCAAAGGGCATTATACAGCTGTTCAAAGTCATGTAAAAAGTTTATAAAAGCATGCACATACAAACTTGATAATAAATACTGGATGCTGGACAAAAGTAAATGTCAAAAAAGGAAAAATAGAGTCCTCACAATACAACCCCAATTCCAAAAAAATTGGGACTCTGTAAAACTTCAATAAAAACAGAATACAATGATTTGCAGATCTTTTTTGTATATATTCAGTTGAACAAAGATGAGATATTTAATGTTCAAACTGATAAACTTTATTCTTTTTTGTAAATATAGACTCGTTCTGAATTTAATGCCTGCAACATATTTCAAAACAATTTGGGCTAGGGCATGTTTACCATTGTATTATATCACATTTTCTTTTAACAACATTCAGTAAGCATTTGCGACTGACGACACTAACTGTTTAAGTTTCAACTGAAGTTAGACTTCAGTTGCTCAACAGTCCAGGGTTTCCAGCGGATTTTGGGCTTCATAGTGCACCACACATTTTCAGTGGGAGACAGGTCTGGAATGCAGGCAGGCCAGTCTAGTACCCAAACTCTTTTTCTATGAAGCCAATTTCTTGTAACACATACAAAATGCGTCTGGCATTGTCTCGCTGAAATAAGCAGGGACCTCCCTGAAAAAGACATCATCTGGATGTCATCATGTCCAAAATCTGCATGTACCTGTCAGCATTAATGGGGCCTTCATAGATGTTACAGTTACCCATTCAGTTACACACCCCTATACAGTCACAGGTGCTGACTTTTTAACATTACATTTATTGTACTATTTACTGTGTTTACCATTTTATGTTTTTTTTTTCCTTATTTTTGTTTATCATTTTGCAATCACATGACCTGTCAGTTGACCCCTTGGATAGGAGCTTGTAAGGTGTGCCTCTGAATTTCTCTCATGCCTGAAGAGGTGCTTGATCCCAAAACTTACCACAGGTGCTGAGTATTCCTTTAAGACACTGAGCTGGGAGATGATGATAGTTAAAGTTTTTGAGTGTGCTTACATCACATAGTAGACATAGAGACTCAATCTGTAACTTTAATTTCTCATCTCTTCTCTCCTTCTTACCCTCCAGGTGACAGCGAGGGTGTCATGTGACCTGTCCGGTAGTGAAGCCGCATCAGAGGGGGAGGAGTTCAGCAGCCGACTGTTTGACATTGCTGGGTGTGATTCCTCAGCTACAGATGAAGATGGCGAGTATGAGCCCCGCCCATCCAGGAAAAGAGGCGGGGCAGCAGGAGGAGGAGTTGCAGGGAAGAAGGTCAAGCAGGAAGCGACCTCAGCAGAGGACTTTGACACTGCTGCTAACATAGCTAGCACAGAGCTAGCAGCGACAGACAATGTTTCACAGGCTTGTCAGGCACCGGACACACACTCTCAAATCACACACACACTGTTCCCGAACAAGCCCCTCCCACCCTGCTCTCAGCCCCAGCACGGACAGGATCTGGGGTGTGAAGGACTTGTGGATCCAGAGATGGAGCTGCTGGGAGGAGGCAGCTGCATGACAGGGACCATGGATCAGGTGGAGAGATGCAGCTCAGCCACAGAGATTACAGAGAAGACTGCAGGTACAGCTTTGCTGTGAGGCTCTGAAAGCCTTGTTGAGATGCATATTTTGATTGGATTTTTGATGTTTGATTGGCTGTCTGTGTGTTCCTGTGTAAATCCACAGGGGGACTGGATGAGCTGGAGAAGTTACAAGCGTTACTTTATGCAGAGCGCAGCCGCAACCAGCAGATGACAGAGATGATCTCCAGTCTGAAGCAGGACAAAGAGCTGCTGCAACATGAACTGACTAAAAAAGCCGAGCTCATCTGTGACTTCCTGCAGGACAGGATGCGGCCAGGTAGAGATTGGGGTGAAAATCCACCTATTGATGAATTGCGTGACTGTACCACATATAAACAGCACTGCTTTCACAAAATGATTGCTACAGTTAAAACAAATTGCAGTGCTTTTAATGTCATAGCAGGTTAGCAGTTTGTTGGCACAAAAAAGTTAGCAACATTTTATAATAACCATCATTAATAAATGTTAAATTGATACTTAATTAAATTTATTTTCCTGTTAACAAACATTCAAGTAATGTTTATATATGTTTTACAGTCCTTTTATTAAGAAACTGTAAAGTTACATAAACTGCTGCAGCTTTACAGTAACCATCCAGATAATGTTTATTGACACATGTTCTCACTCCAAACTCGTCAAATACAGCAGCTTGGACAGTTGCCCCACACTTCATCTATGATGCTGTAGGTACCCCTCTAGCGTCAGTTTTGCATGACAGGGCTCCACAGTCAAGTCAGCAATAATAAGTAATTAAAAAAAAAAAGCAACACAAAAGTCACAAAAAATTCAAAAATGAAGTTGTGGCCTAGAGAGGGTGTGGACTAAAAACGCTCCAGCAGGTGGCGTTGTTTAGCCCACAGTTTATCAAAAATTGACTTAAAGCACTCGAAGCCACAACTCCTTGTCCAAGTGGAAGTTTCCTGTTTGCTGAACACCACTATAAAAGGGCAGTTTTCATCCTGCTTTCTCAACCAGGGCCCCGACATTTTTTAATAAACATGCAATGTCCGGGTAGACTTTCAAAAAAAAAGTATGTCATACGTACAAATATGTGACGTAACATATATAAGTAACATACATGAGTATGTAAGGTATTATAATTATCAGTTGCAATTATATATATAAAGCCATCCAAATAATGTTTAGACAGTTTACTATGTAATAATTTATTAAAGGTTTACAAATCATGTGGTAATCATTAACAAATACTTAATATAGTATATAAAATGTTTTGTGCAAAAATAAATTTTAGCTGACTAATTTGATCTAGAATGTAATTGTGTTCATCTCTTATCAGCTATGATACAATATATAATTTATGAACTAATTATTTTATATTACACAAACTAAGGATAAAATAACAAATTATATCATTGCCAATAATTAGCAACATAATTATTAATTCATTGTTTAACTGTTAAGTAACTTAATTAAAGTTTGACTGTCAATTTATCATTTGTTAATGATGATTATTACAATGTTACCAAAAAAATCACATATATTGTGTAGTGTCATTCATGCAAAATTGCAATTTAAAGTGCCTCATGTAATAGTGACAGAAGTATTGATGAAATAGATGCAAACAGTAAGAGAAAGTAGTAATGACAGCAGTAGTAGTAAAATAAGTACACTAAATTAGTATTGTAACATGAAAGTTATGGAAGTCCAGGAGTGACAAAACGAAAGTAAAATAAAAATTAAAACGCCTTTGAAAAATAATTTCCAAACTGTAATACTGTTGTATTTTGTAATTCTAGAGAAGAGGAGGCCTCGTTGCCCTAATCCAATGGAACCGGGAAGTTCACACATGATCTCTCCTGAGGATGTGGCGGGAATTGATTCACCGACGCTGTTTGACTCATTTGAGGAAATGGAGCTCGCCCCGATGGAGCGACCCCGCACCCTGAAGAGCAGGAGGAGCCGGACGGAGAAAACCCCCGAGTTAGGAGTAAGAACATGACACATGACGTTATAAACCACGCTATGACACTAAAAGCTGTCATACTGTGGTTATAAACACCCGTAGAGTAGAATGTCTGGTTATTAATTTGCTTTTTGTATGTGGTGATGTGTCTGTCACTGTCCATCTCCTCTCCAGTGAAAAACGTGGTGGGTGTGATTGCGCGCTACATGACAGCCCTACAAGAGTTTCGCCGCAGTGTTTCCATGAAGGTGGCCTTCGACCGGGTCGGCGTGGACCGCAACACCATCTCCCGTACAGCAGCCATCGCTGAACTCAGCATCGCCGCTCCAGAGGTGTTTCACGCGCTGGCACCGTGGGACGAGAAGGAGGAGACGCTGGCACATTATGCCCACCGCTGCAAACAGGCCATGGATGACAACATTAAGGCTAAGATCAAAACGATGAAGGCAAAAGGAGAACTGCTGCCCATTGTGTCAAAGTGACAAGTGCAGATAGTGACCCAGAGACCTACGCTGCTTATTTATGTACATATAAAAATGAAATTCAACACGAACATAAAACACCCTGTTAAAGAAAAAGCCAACCATTGGTTTCTCTTCTTCAGCTGAACCATCTGAGTCTGGTGCTCATCTTATTCCAGGAGCTATATTACAAGGTTGTTGTACCAATTTTTTACATTTACATTCTGGCCACATTTCTGCTCCTGTGGGTGTAGAAATAAGTCATATTGCCTTCTGTCTAGTGGATTCCTGCTTGTATGGTTGTGAAACATCTGTGCAATACTGTGACTTTGGAAAGAATAAGCTCTTCGATGCTACGGTACTGTTCCAACTTTTGAAAAAAAACAAAAACACTAAAATCTATATATAATAAGTAATTGGTTGATTCTGTGGTGGTCAGTCAGACCACTTTTAAGTGGCTCTGCCTTTGATGTTCCAGTAAGTGGTTTGATCAGTAAGGGACGTTTTTGTATTCCAGGTTCAGTGACTGAAAAGTGTTTGTATGATAATATACAGTATTTACTCTGTTGCATGTGTTGTTCTGTGCGCTGCCGACCACTGTTTTTCAATAAATCACTGAAAAGAGTGAGAATCATGACATTAAGCAAGTCTTATTTTATTTTAGAGAAAGAAAAATATGCCTTCATACATGGGTACGATTTCAGAGGCTTTCAAAACTGACATCTGTTCAAATTCACACTGAAAAAGACGCAAAGATCAGAAGTGACAAGAAAAAAAAAGTCTTGTAAATGTCTTGTAAATGTAACCATAGCGAGTGGTGGGAATCGCCAGCAGCCCCATGATATTTTATCACGATTCTTCAGTCACAAAACAATATTATTGTGATTTTAAACATTTTGTGATATGATGAGTATAGTGATAACATAAATTACAATATATTATGTATCATATTATGTATCTATAAAGTGATTTGTCACCTTTTCTCAACTGTAAAATGTCCCCAAAGGAAAACTTTGTCAACATCTGGTTTATCTAATAAGATTAAGTTTCCAGTTTGTTTATGTCACTTCAATCATTTTTATTGAAGAAACATGGAACTGTTAAGCAGTTGCTGACCAACCAGTCCTGCAGATCATGACCTCTGGTGAACTCACCGGAAAAAACACAGCACCATCTAGTGGACTGAAAAAGCAATTGATTGTATTATTCTATTACTAAAAAGTTAAATTTATATTTGCAGTATTAACAATTTATCTAATTAAAGCTTTATACTTGGCGTCAATCGTATCGATACAAATTGACCCGAGAAAATACCGTGCCGTATTTATTTTTCCCCCCACCCCTAAACTTAGCCATGGACTACGTGCATTTAGACATTCTGCCATCTTTTGATATATTTACAAAAATAAAAACTCTTTATAGAATTGAATGTAACAATTTTATTATCCAAATATCAATACAAATCCTTTACAAATGTAAAAAACCTGACAAAATGTGCATTTTATGGAAAGCCATATGATTAGAGCCGTGAAAGGCAGCAGAGCAGGATTTACAATATTTATACAGAGTTTGCTTTTAGCCTCTGGACGACTTCACAGGATGTTTCACAGCAATCTGGAAGTGTCTTCTGACTGTCTTAAAGCTTTCCTAAATTCAGCAGCCAGCTTGTTGGTCTGGAAAATGTAAAAATGAAAGATTCACACTCCCCTGAGATCTTTAACAACATGACGAATGACTGTCCATTAATCACAGACTTAAAAGAGGAAACTGGGAGAGACACAGGTCTGATGTGCGTGTATGTCGTCTCAAAGCAGCACAAGAGGGGAATGACAGGTATTAAGGTCATGAATCGGGCTCCAGGCGTGGAAGGACGGGGAGGATGAGGTTCCCGAACGAGGAGTCCTGAGTGATGAAGAAGCCTGATGAGTGTGCGTGTGCATGCTGCAAGAGAGAACACACACAGGCAAAGGTTTGTATGAGGAGTTACTACTGGCAATCACCATTTAATTATCATATTCATTTGTCTAACCAATATAACTGCTGCCTGATATCGACAGACCTGTATCAGCATATACTCTGAGTTGCGCCAATATGAAAACTTAATTAAAATTTTTATTTAGAGAGCATAATACTTATTGTTTATATATTTGTAGCATTATAGGCAGCATTTCATGCATATTAAATCATTTTTCATGGTTCTGATTGTGTTTTATTTAAGTTACCTGTAATTATTAAAAAATATCAGTGAAAATTAACTGTTTTAGTGCCCTGATGCCATTTTGGATAATATAGTTTACTGTTAAATATCCTGCTTCTGTTACCACATCTGAGTGATCACTGTAAAAAATGTGTGTTTGTATAAAGAATATCAGTCGATATCAATCAGATTTTTTTTTTTTCCTGTCTAATATCAGTACCGGCCCCCAAAATCGACAGTCAGTTGCCTTTAGTATTGATTAAGCAAACAAAATATAAGTAGTCTTTAGAGGTGGTGGTAGGCGGACTTTGTTACCTTTGGACAGAGATAGGCTAGCTCTTTCCAGTCTTCATACAAAGGTAAGCTAAACGCCGTAGCTGTCGCTTCATATTGAACAGACAGGCATGTGAGTGGTATTGATCTTCTGCACAAGAGAGTGAATAAGCCCGAACAGAGGCTTGAAAAAATTACAGAAAACCCTCACAGAAAAAACAACAGTCCTTTTTTAGTTTATGTAGAGAATGTATTAATTAGACTTGATGAAGTTTTTGTGTTGAAACTAATTTTCGAGCCTCTTTGCACTTCTGTAAGATGTTTCAAGCTGGCTTAAAACCTCTCTTTTTCTCTTAAATAATGATTTTCAGACCTCTATTCAAACTTGTGACTGGTATCGAGCTGCTCGTCAAACACGATTGAGTAGAGGCGCCTTTGTGATTGTGAATCACAAAAAATGCTGGCTGCCTTAGAATTAGCTCTCAAAATCAGTCTCAAATATCATGAAGACAAGCCAAACACAGGAAAACTGTGATGAAAGACTGGATGAAAACTTGACTTTTACTAAACAACATCACCATTATAATTTGAATAATCAACATAAGACAGTTATTTAGAATGAATGATGGATTTATTTTTCAATTAATGAATGTAGTGTGGCTACATTAAAAGGAATTTGTTGTGCTACTTGATCCTGTGTGACACAGTTGTGGGAAAAGGACATTAAGTTACATTTGTGTTTGTGTGTCTGTCTCACCTGCAGAGCAGCTTTCTGCTGGGCAGCGATGTGCTGCTGCTCTGCGTTGTCCCTGAACTCCTTCGGGCTCGGTCTAGACAGCGAGATGCTACAGGAAGAAAGGGAGGAAAAGGCAAGGAAAAAGTAAAAAATAAATAGTTTATAATGTTAGTGTGTAACTAAAAAAATACTGACATATACTGATATATAACGTTTTGCCTGAGAGAAAACTGCTGTTACTCTTCATGGCTGTACACTGTTCCTACCTGGCTCCAGGTGTGTTCATGGACTGACTCTGCATCAGTCGTCTCCTCTCCTTCTCCAGCTCAGCCAGGATTGCCACCCGTGCCTTGTTCGGGAAGGCTGGATGGAAAAAAACATAAGAGGAACAGATAGAGAAACAATGGGGGAGTGAGAGGGATTCTATCATTAATATACCTTTTTGATCCAATGGTGATTTTGTTGTGATAAACAACAGCCACATGTGAACAGAATATGCAGGCTCATAAAGTCATTTTATATGATTGTAAAATTTCTATTGAGGGTCACTGTTAGAGAGGAACTAAAGAGGCTGTATTAAATATATTATCTTAAGAGGACAGAAAGCAAAGACCTTTAAAGGGGGCTGCGTGTAGAAGGGAACCCAAGATTTGTGAAACTCTCGCGAGATGTATGCATTGTTTCTTAATTTTTAACATTGTACAAACAAATTATATATTATAATAAAACAACGTTGTGGTTAAGATCTGGGTAGATCTGGGGACTAAACACACTTGGTTAGGACTAGGGAAAGCTAATGATGTGGGTTAAAATGCCCAATCTCGTAAGAGCTCTCGCGTGTCTGGGGTTCCCATCTAGACACAAACCCTGGAGTTAGGCGAGGTTACGGAGTGATTGATGAAAGACAAAGAACTTCCAACACCAATGGCGTTTGTCCCAAAACAAAATGATTACCTTGTCCTGGAGGATTGGTAGCCATATCGGCGCAGCTGGCAAGAGGGAGGTCAAAATTTCAAACTACTGGAAGGGTTATATTGATCATTTATCGTAAATTTGATCTGTTAATGTTTGCTTCCGCCCGGCTAATTTCGCACCGGCAGATAAAAGGTAACGATAAAAGTCCTCTGGGTGATAAATGTAACTTAAACTCGAGCTGGATAAATTACTCAGAACTTAGTGTTGTACACTAGAGTAACAGTAACTGTAAATTAAAACGAAACAACTCTTCACTGTGTACGTGTGATGAGTTGCATTCTGCCTCTATGTAGCTGGTTGAGACCCGTGTACCGTTTTTCAGTTGGGTAGGTTAGCTAGTTAAGAGCAAAAATGACGATGTCTCACTTCGCTCCTACTTTCCGTAACCAAAACACGAAACGAGAGAACGACCCAAAGGATATAAAAGCAAACGAATGTGATGGAAATACATTTAACTGACACGATTGAATTCAAACACAAATGTGTGGTGTTTTCAAGCTAATAAACTTGGTAAAAAATGAGCAGGGTTATCAGTTTCAATAACAGCTCACAGATCTTCGCAATAGACGATCTTTAATGTTTCATTCGTTGCTTGTCGTCACGTGACGATATGTTTACATCCGGGTTCGTGTAGTTTAACTTCCGGAGCTGCGCAGTAGTTGTCAGCTGACAGTTGTGACCAACCAGCGGGTGTAACATCTCAACTGAGGAGACCCTGAACGGAGAAAAAAGCCTCCCTCTGTCCACACTAACGGTTACCAGCCGCGGCGAACCGGACAGCCGTTAACCCCGAAACCCGGCCACGTCTTCCCGCCTCTTGCAGGATGAGTGTCGGCGCTCCGAGAGGCCTGGCCAGCTCGGGGCAGAAGCCCATCGCGGAGATCCTCCACCCGCTGTCCGCTGCCGAGGAGCCTCTACCAGTCACCGTCAACGTCGGAGGGGACAAGGTAGGGTCTGCTGGGGCTCCACCGTGACTGGTTTGGCGGTTGTAAAACAAACAGGGGATTTAGAGAGGACTGTTAACCAAACAAAACTCTGCACACTAACCTGTCTTCAGGCTGCCACCAGTGTGTTTACGGCAAATCCGTAAGTGAGAAGTAGCAAACTGGTGGAAGTTTAATGGAGAAAATGGGATGAACGCCTTTTCAGCTTAATGTTCGTTATTTTGGTTTGTTTGCATTTACGGTGTTACTGGCAGTGAACCAAAAACATGTCCTAGCTAGTTAGCTAGAGGGACTTTATTTATAGGCAGATGCTACTTGCACCTGAGTGGAAGAGCCAAAGGTGCTAGTTACAGCCCAGTGTATATAGCCCAACATGTGTCTGCAGACAACAATGCTCTTTGCATCCAGGGTGTAAATAGCCAATGTGACTATTTTCACACAGAGTGCAATAGATCATTTGACTATTTACACCCCGGTGTATATAGTAATATTTATTTACAATAATATTAAAAAGCATAGAAGAATGACAACTACTTAAAATGTCCTGTATTAAATAATAAATCTGATGTGTACAACAATAAAACTCATGTTTTTTCTTTTAATGTAAAGGGATTCTGCTTTCCTTCTTTAATAAAATTAAATAAAAGTACCCAGCCATTGTCAAAAAATTGCCTTTGGCAGTGAATGTTGGAATTATGTACTTAAAATTGCAAAAAATAAAAATACAGCAGTCAGTGCCATTCCTTTCATAAAATAAAAATAATTAACCATGTAACATTGCAGTAGATATCATCATAGTCTGGTATGTTATTGAGACTTGTTATTATGATATCTGATATATTGTTATGTCCCTAGAGCCTACTAATTCACACAAGCACAAATACACCATATTAATGGGCACCCTTCATTGACATAATGCATTCCTTAGCCCCTTGCCCTAACCTTACCCATCACAACTCCACACCTAACCCTTAACTCTGACCTATACCTAATTCTAACCCTAAACCCAAGCCTTGACAGAAACAGCTCTTTAAACTTGTGAGGTCCAGTGTTTTTGTTTTTTTTTTAACATGTGTTGCTTTCAGTGACTCCAGTTTTACACATATTTTGGTTGGACAACAGATTACTCTCATTCCACTTTTTAAAAGTGGACCTGACATCATTACTAGCTGAGGTGTGATGTGTAAACTATGATGGACCAAGCAAACAAGTCACAAAGCTTTTGCTCTTACTGCTGTTGTTTTCCTGAGGAGTAACAAGCTTAGCAACCACTTTGTATTGCAGTTAATTATTGCCAATAGAAGCTGCTATGATATGTCCTTCCACCAAGGTTACTTTGCATGGTAAGGTACTGTCCTTTTCCATTTTTATTGCGTACATGAACAGCCAGAGGCAAAAAGAACCTCTACACAAAGTAGAAATGTGAAGCCTGTAAGAGTTTTCCTAGTGAACACACAAAATTAGTTCTGGTCCCAGTCTGTTAGCAGAATAGTGAAACAATTTGTCAACACATTTCAATAAGATTTGATGGAACGTTAGATCAGGGGCCAGGGAACAAGGGATTCATTATTGGCATGGATAAGGATCTATGTGGAGACTTGTTTGGAAGGATTTCTTCACATTGCATTCTTAACATTGCCATGTTGAACAACCAAAAAACGTTATTGACATAGTGCTGATGGTACAGTCTTAATTTCTTAACCTGAGAAAGCAAACAGTGGTTTGTATTTTTACAGACGTTTTGAAAACCTGGAATTTGCGTTCATGACTGATGGTGAAATTTTTGACTCAGCCCTATCACAATATCAGTAATATGGTGATGTGGGATTTTGGGTATGACTGTTTGATATTTGCATTAGGAATGCACGAATTGTGAAAATCTGGGCCGATACCCCTGTTCAAAATAAGAATTTGCCTCATAGCCATTGCCAATACTGAGTGTTTTTTGTGGATGTGTATTTAGTTTTTGTTGTTATTTATTTCCCCTTTTGAGCCAGAGAAGCAAAGACATCTTAATTAAAAAAAACAACACAGTAACTGTTGGCCTTACTGTCATACCAGAGTTGTGTCCAGCTAGTGTCGTCTTCTCCGAAACATCAGCTGGGTATGCTAGCTTCTGTTGTCTTAGTCCGACTACAAATAACTGACACAACATTAAGTGAGTGCAAAACTTTATGTCACACAGCATATAAATATCGGCCATTTCCATGAGTGAAAGTCATGTTATTTACATGTGTTGATTGCAGTCAACAAGGAGAATATTGGCTGATCCTGATGTTTGGCCAATAAATCAGTCCATCCCTAGTTTGCACTCAAAAAATACCCTTTTCATATAGAAATATTTTGACATTTCACAGAAAGAAAAGCACACATGTAAATGGTAAAATTAATAGTGGCTGAGTGCTGTTTTCCTGCCTCGGTGTCAAGGCATGCCGGTTCCCTGTCACACTGGGAAACATGAATAGATCATAGCCACCGTTAATATTATTAATGATACCTTTGCATTTCATACTGTGACGATTTAAAATATCTGCCCCAGTAATACAATAAGCAGAACTCCACGTTATATTAATTCCCTGTATCACGATATTGATGACTACATTCATAGATCTCCCATCTCTGGTATGTATTAAAAGACCAGTGCACAGGATTTAGTGGTCATTTGTACCTAACAGAATACCGCTCACCTCACCCTCTCCTTCCAAGCATGTAGGAGAAACTACGGTGGCTGCTAAAAATGTAAAAGGCCCTATCTAGAGCCAGTGTTTGGTTTGTCCATTCTGGGCTACTGTAGAAACATGGTGCAACATGGAGGCCTCCATGGAAGGGACCCACACCATCTATAGATATAAACATCTTATTCTAAAGCGATGAAAACACAACAGTTCTTATTTTCATGTGATTATACAATAATGAAATATTTTATTCTATTTCTGACATATTCTACCAATAAACCCCAGTAAATCTCGCACACTAGACTTTTGAAAAGAGAGATGTGGTTCCCCCTCTATAATCTTTCCAGATCTGTCCTCGCTGTCTAAGTGTGGCTGTGTTACTATGGCCTGGTTGTTCATTCACAGTGGTGTAATGATGCAACGCAACGCAATTATCTGAACCGTGATTACCAGAGCAGGTTAACACCACAGTGTTAAAAAAGAGTACTTACAACGTCAGCAGCCCCTCTGTGTGTGTGTGTGTGTGTGTGTGTGAGAGTGAGTTTATGTGTGCGTACAGTAGGGTGTTGTGAAGAAAATGTGTGTGTGGTCAGTGTGTGAAGTTGCAGCGTGTGTATGTAGGAGTGAGAGACGAGAGCACTTTTTTTTGACACTGATTGAATTGGAAAGTTGCACCCACGTCCACTTCAGGCAATTTTAAAAAGTGTGTGTGTGGCAGAAAAAGGTGATTAAGGTTGAACATTAGCTTCTCTGTTTTCATGCACCTTAACCTGTTGGAGGAAGAAAGTAGTTCCTCTTTCATGTGAGGCGAGATGTGGTCCCAGATGATGTTAGCGACTGGTGAGAAGTCTAGATCAGCTCCGGATGTTCTGGTGGTGAGATTTTGTTGGTTAGTTTTCTTTTCAGAACCACTTTTGGGGTTTTACCTACCTTCCTGTTGCGGTGTTTACATTTCAGTCTTTGTTTATATTTAACATTCTGCAGCCTGCTGTCCTCGCAGTGTGCTAATAAGATCATCAGAATCCCTGCTAAAAGTGCAGTAATACATTCGCCTATTGTAGAAAATCCTTTTTTTTTAAAAAATATATTTCATTGACTTAAATGTGACCCAGAAGTTGAAAATCAAACACAGAATTCTCTTTTCTCTAATAGTAAAGTGTTCAAATCCACAGGTTGGTCTTCATTTGAAGAGACTTTTTCTGCAGCCTCCACTTTTGTCCAGTTTGTGCCTTTTTATAGCTTTTTCTCAGCACTCTTGCTGTGTTTGGATGGAGCCTGGGGGGGATTTGTTGTCTCTACTTGTTTCTATAAAAAACACTGAAAAATTGAAAGTGCCAGAACAAGTCTGACAGCACGTATTTTACACCAACATATCGGTGGAAGAGCATTATTAATAGTCTGTAAATGGTTTTTGATGGCGATGTAGACCACATATATTTTTGTAGTTCTAGATACTGAGCGCATTGATCAAAGTGATAGCTTGAATTATTTGATTATTTTGTGGGGTTGTGCTTATCAGTAGACAGTGTATTACCTACTAGGGCTGAACAATTAATTGAAATTTTATTGAAATTGCAATAACGCCTACTGTAATTTTCAAATCGCAGGAGGCGCCATATTTGTTAAAGGTAAAATGTGTGTCAAAGTACCATTTTAGATTAAATATTGTTGTGCTGCAGAGATTTCCTGGCCTACAATAAAATGATAAGTTACTAAAGTGTATATATATGATAATGTTATGATATAGGTATAATAGTATGATTGTTCATGAAAATTACAATAAGGATGTAAAATTTACATTCCCAATAATATCGCAAGTCATATCACAATTGCAGTGTGGAAATAATCGAAATGAGATATTTTTGAAGAAGCAGCAGAAATACCAGCACAGAAGCTAAGCAATGAACTGCTGTGGACAGCGTCAGCAACAAAAGCTATTTTTGCAACTTAAAAAAGGCTAAAAAAAAAAAAAAAATCAAGATCATTTTTTTTATTGTGTGCTACATTTGTCTATCTTCACTGCTTCAGACAGCCTTTGCCATTGGAGACTGCTGTTATATGAGCAAAATATTGTGCTCTCACGCTCAACCAGACTCCATTGCCAAAATCGCTAATTTTACTTAGCAGAACATAGCAGAACTACGGCTGTCTCAGTCTGTTGGTTTGTCTGTGCTATGGTGTTTTAAAAAAAATAGGTTAGAAGTACCATAATCACACAATAACACAGAGAAACTAAAGGATCAAGGAAAAAAAAAAAATAAAATGATCGATTTTACCAGTGGAGTTTGGTTGAGTGAAAGAGATCTATATTTGGCCTATATAATGGCGTCAAGGTAGTAATAATAATTAAACTGATATTGATTATTTTAGGTGGACTGTTTTGAAGTGGTTAAAATATGTTTTGCTGCAGACCCTGACCACAGCAGTGCAATTTTTAGCTTTTATGCTGGTGCTCCTGTCTCTTTCTCTGAACCGGGGGCATGTCGACCACCATCTACTATAGATAATATACTGACTATCCATAAGTACATCAAACAACCCCACTACAAATAGTCCGCACTATCCCTTTAAATACACCAAACACCAGTTTGTCCAGAAGGCAGGAGGATTACATTTCACAGGAAAAAATGTCTTTGTAAGATATAAGCTGTCATCTGTTAATGGCAAAAATACGAATAACAGTTTCTTCAAAAAATAAACACAGTTAAACAAAAATGTGTTTTTTATGTCAACCTACAGATGGTATAACTAGTCATCATTTTCCCACAGTTGGATTTTTTTTGTATAAAGGCTGTGGAAATGTATCCCTAGTCCACAAATGCTCCAGTTTTCTCTCCTCGTCCATCATTCAATTAGAGGGACAGCAGTAGTGTCAGATGATGTAGGGCGTGTTCGCAGCAGCAGCCTCAACAAGAGCTCCATTGACGGACAGAAACAACTGCATCACCATCAGCATCGATCTATCACTTCTTTGTTTGCAGCTTTTTCCCACTGCGGCATGTGAACTTGATGTCACCGTAACGTTGTCTCTGTCCACGCAGGATGCCGGGCTGACCAACGGGACTCCGGTTGAAACGTCAAGTCCCGCCTCAGCTTCCTCGCTGTTCAACAGGCTGCAGCTGGACGACGACCTGGAAGCAGACGTCCGGGACCTCTACGCCCCCACAGAGACACGAGACCTTTTTGTCACCGTAGATGACCCAAAGAAGCATGTCTCCACCATGGAGACCTACATCACCTACAGAGTCTCCACCAAGGTCTGATATTGGCTGGTGTCATGGTAACACTGTCTGCCTGGTTTTCTTTGGAAAATAGAGGCTGTTTTAAACTTGTATGTAATGGGATTATAGTTTTTTAAGCATGGGATAAAACATGCCAAACTACCAGTATAGATGATTTATTTGTTTTATAATTGTTTTGCTTCAAGAATGCACACAATGAGTTTTCTTGAGGAACACTGAATGTAAATATAACTCTGTTTGTTTACAAGAAAACTCCTCAGGCACCTTTAAGAACATAAAAGGTAGACACAAAAGACGAATTTCCTGAATTTCTGCTTTTTTTACAGCTTCTAAGTCCTGAACTCAGTCGCTCATGTTTAGTAAGCTACAGATTCTTAACAAAGGGGAACTGTTCAGTCATTGTCAGAGTGATACATGCAATGCATAATGCAAACTGGTGACACCTACAGGAATGAAAAGTAATAGCAGCTGTAGCATTTTAGTGCTATGCTAGGGGTCGACCAATAGTAAATCAAGCTAACCAGTATGTTGAACCAATAATATGCATTTGCAGTAGAAATGAAAATTTTAGTGTCAATTTTTAGAATAGCACAAAGTCCAACACAAAAATTTTAATAATTAAATAAACAAAATCACTCCCCAAAGTTCTGTTTTTACATAAGATGGTGAAACACCAACTCATACAGGTGAGTAATATTATGTTTGCAATATGATAGGTAAAATTAGTAAAAAGTTGCACTAGTACCAACAATACTTAAAGATATAACATTAACTTTTACCACATGAATTAACTCTATTATCTCATTGTAGCGAAGACTAACGTTAATGTTAGAAACCTAACATTAGACATGGATTGTAAGATTGTAGTGTTTTTCCAGCCTCAGAGTAGAGGATTGAGACGTTTATAACTTTGGAAATATCTGCTGCCTGACCTTCGAAGAACAGCGCCACTCGCTCGACAGCACTGCTCCAGTCTGCAAATGCTTTCCTCTGTGCCTGACTGATTTCTGATGACTTGATACCAATCAGATAATGTTGTAGGCGGGACATTGAGTGAGACCACAGACAGAGAGAAGTGGCTTCATCAGAGCCAAACTAACACAATTTTAAATGAGTTTATCTTATCAGCAATTAGATTTTCAGAAAAAAGACAGATTCTGATATGAATAAAAATGATGAATATCAGATCTGATTGGTCAGTCACTAATGTCTGCGTCGCCACCTTCAGGCAAAGAATATAACCCAGGCCTGATGGAACAGAAAAGAATCTAGTGAGGAAAACACGCTTCCACTGAACCGTCCAATTCAAATGAATATTACAGGGCGCGGATGTATTCAGTAACTTGTGTTTACCAGGTGGATCTTCAGTTTCCTCCTTCAAACAGTGCCAGTAAACAGAGCAGGAGGATCTCAGAGCCACCACTCTGCCTGACAGAAGTTAATTAGTTCAGACTTCCAGCAGAGAATCAGAGCTTCGGAGGCCTTTCCATCGTGTAATGAAGGAAACAGATTTAGAGGGAGACACTGCCAGGAGCCGTTGGGTGGCGTCATGACGACAGTTGCTATGTGCACAGTGGTGCGTCGGCTCAGAGGCCCTAGACAAATATCACAGACCAATATGAACACAAAGTATTAATTGAGAGCATGTAGGGGGTGTCTTTTAACACTGTATTGTCAGAGAGAATGTGTGTGTGTTTGTGTGTGTGTGCTGTCAGCTATATTTCAAGGTCAATAAGCGTGGACAGTAATCCTAAATGGGCAACAATGAACAGAGACATGTCCACCGTCCAGTCTAATGTGTACATATAAACTCTACTGCTGTCTACATACATTTATGAACTTATTATACACAATGAAGACTAATCCTGATGCATAAATAAACTTATATTGCAGAGATAGTTACAATTATTTGAAGTGGGATTGTATGAGCTACTTACCAGTAGTCAGTGCATTACCTACAGTAGATGACGATCAAGGTGCCCTTAGTTAGGAGAAGCAGAGAGAAGTATCAGCACAGAAATTAAGCAATGTGTGGACAGGGTCAGCAACAAAAGGTATTTAAAAAGGTCCATCTGGGCAGCCTGGTAGCTCAGTTGGTAGAGCGTTCACCCTATGGACTAGCTTCTGCAGTAGCCGTGTGGTTTACTCCTGCCTATGGCCCTTTGCTGCATGTCATTCCCCTGCTCTCTCTCCTCCTTTCCTGTCATATCTTCAGCTGTCCTGTGAATTAAAGGCATAAAAGCCCTAAAATATAAAAAAAAGGTCCATCTGAAAAATCAGAAGCTGTATTTAGAATATTTTCACTGCTTTACTTTCCTATCAGACAGCTTTTTCTGACAGGAAACTGCTGTTATATGAGCCAAATATCGCTCTCTCCAGACCATCCAAACTCCATAGTAAAAATTAGCAATTTTACCTCGCAGAGCACAGGCGCAGCTGGTCTACTGTTGCCTTGATCTGTGAGTTTGTTTGTGTCATTGTGTGACATTTGTGAGTCTAACTATCCTTTTAAAATACCCACGTCACAAAATAACTCAAACAAACTCACTGATTGAGCAGAGGTAGACCAGCAACTCCAGTGTTCTGGGAGGTAAAATGACTGATTTTCCAATGGAGTTTGGTTGGTTTGGAAAAATCAATATTTGACTCATATAATGATGGTTTCCTGTCAGAAAAGGCTGACTAATAGCAAAGTAAAGCAGTGAAAATATTCTAAATATAGCCTGCACTTAAACTAATAATGATTTTTTATTTAGGTGGGCATTGCTCACTCTGTCCACAGCAGTTAATGGTTTGGCTTTTGTACTGGTGCTCCTCTTCGCTTCTCTGAACTGGGAGTGTGCCAACTGGCATCTACTGCAGCTAATACACTGACTGTGGATAATTAACTCATTCAATAATCTGAACTGTCCCTTTAATGCTGTGATGTAATCGATGATTCCGTGCTACTGATCAAAATCTATCAAGTCCTTGCACATTGTAAATTGTGTTTTTGTTATTTTTAAATTAAGAGGCAGAATCGGGCTTTAAATGGGTAATGTAAACACAGTATCCTCCCAGGTAACACACTTCTGTGTGTCTGTGTTTTTCTTCAGACAACACGGATAGAGTTCGACCTACCGGAGTACTGTGTGCGACGGCGCTACCAGGACTTCGACTGGCTGAGGATCAAGTTGGAGGACAGCCAGCCAACCCACCTCATCCCTGTAGGTCAAATGAGCCATGACGTAACCTGCGCACAGTCCTGCTTTCCATTTAGAAACACTTCATTTACTCTCTCTGCTCTGCTTCTTCTCTCTTCTCCTCTCCTCCTCCTCCTCTTCCATCATCTCTTTTCATCTGCAGCCGTTGCCAGAGAAGTTCGTGATGAAGGGTGTGGTGGATCGTTTCTCGGAGGAGTTTGTGGAGACAAGGATGAAAGCTCTGGACAAGTTCCTGAAGCGGGTTGCTGACCACCCTGTCCTCTCATTCAACCCACACCTAAACACTTTTCTGTCTGCTAAGGTGAGACAACAACACAAGGGTGGGAAGTTCAGGCTCAGACTGATATTCTAAGTGTCTGAGAACATTATGGAAAGGATCACTACAGAGAAACTTTTTTTTAAAGAATAAGTTTCTTTTGTTTAATGAGAAACAGCTGTTTTATTGCTCTAACTAACCAGACTCCCTTTGCAAAACTATAATTTTAACATCATCATCTTCATTCAAATGCGACAGAATCAAAATAAAACTCACCAAAAATGTCTTGACTCATCTTGCCACTGTTTCGACAATCACCAGCTCTAGTTGTGTGGTTGAAATAAACCCTTAATTTACCGAGGCAGATGTGTGGCAGGGACATTTTGGACTGACCGTGACCAACACACAGACAAATTCATGCTCTCTCTGAGTGCAGTTACAAACTGTGTTGACTCCTTCAGTTGAACACACAAGGTGGACAGTCAGTGCTTCTCCTGTCACATGCTTGGATGCAATAAATTTTATGCAGTGCCTTGTCATATTGCGTGTTTTAATGCAAATAAAAAACATTAATCTTGGCAGCTCTTTAAGTAAAATGCGGAACCACAAAATACAGAGCTTCTGCTTTTGTGTGTGTGGGTATGTGTGTGTTCCACATCTGCTATCAGTCACAAATTTTGTCTCTAAGTAGGTGAGACACAAGACAAGACTTTATTGATCCCTGTGGGGAAATGAGGTTGTTGCAGCAGTAAAATAATTGGACTCAGAAGGAAGAGAAAGACAAAAAGTAGGACATAAGCATAATACAACAGTATCAGATTGACAGTGTATAATGTGTAATGAAGAACTAAGGTAATAAAACAACAGATGAAGCTGTGGGGTTTTCTAAACACGCAGGTGACCGTGTCAGAAGAATGGATTATGAACATCTATGGATTAGATCAGTATGTATGTTGTTTTATTGCTGTGTTAACGCAGTTGTCGTTTCATACCTATGTATTTAGTGTTGTTGTCACTGTGTGTCTACAGGACCTGAACAAGCGTCAGGGTCTGGCCTTGCTGACCAAGGTGGGTGAGTCCGTGAAGCATGTGGCCGGAGGCTACAAGCTCCGGGCGCGGCCGGCAGAGTTCTGTGCCATGGGAGAATACCTGGACACCTTCAGCCAGAAACTGGGAACCATCGACCGCATCGCTCAGAGGATCCTCAAGGAGCAGTCAGGTATCAGGCTTATGTTATGAAGTGATCTGTGTTATCAGGAAGTTGATGAGTCTTCTTCCCTTTTGAGGGAGGCATTTTTGCCTTTATTGTACACTTGGTAGCTTAGAAACAAAACTGAGTCAACCAATAAATGATTCAGCAGGCTTGCAAATGGCTGTAAACCAGTTTCCTCATTAAGTGTAAGCTGACAATAAAGACAGAGACAAATAAAATACTAAAAAAATCAGCCTTTAGGCAGTGGTGTGTGGCCAATAACAGTGTGCACGGTCTAAGGTTAGCACTGTCAACGGTTACATTGCTGTTTCCATCTCTCACCTCTGCTCTCTGTCTGTGAGAGCTGCAGAGAGAGATGCACACTCATACACCCACACACAGGCAGAGCAGACTGAGGACACAGAGACAGGATGGAGGTTTGCTTTAAGCTGCATTTCACACAAAATCCGGCATGATGCAGATGCATGGGTGTGTTTATTTGTGCTTTAAAATGTAACCACTGTGAAACAATAAGAAAATAACATTTTTTGTTCTCTTTCTTGGCGTTGAACCGGGTAGGAGGGTCAAACTTTGAATGCATGTACAAACAGCAACTGACAAATCCTACATACTCTATCCTAATGGGAATTTATATATGTAAACCAGCTTGAAAAAGAGAAATAAATAACTATATTCACAAGTCATTCTAACAGCACAGGTTTAAAATAGGAATGCAAAAGAAGCACTTGCTTTTTCTCTTTGACCCTCCATTTACCAATTCTGTTATCATTTACACGCTGCCTTATTAGGGAAAAGCTGCATGTAAGTGCTGTGATGTAACAAGCAGATCCACTGAAGTGAGAGCTGAAACCACTTCTTCATAATTACTTCTTCCAGGTTACTAATACTACTATTTTAGGCTCCAGGAAGCAACATTTCGAAACAGCGGTGTGTGTTTGTGCTGCTTGCAACACATTCTCCAATAGTACTCCCCCAGACTTCTTCTCTCAGTAAACCTACTCGCTGGCAGATATTTGCATGTGCGACATTGTGCTTGTGGTTAGCTCATGTCATGAAATGGTTCCGTGTTTTCACACTTGTGTGAATGTATCTGCAGTATTGACCCACTCTGTGCTGTAGTGTTTGTTTGGAGAGAAAAAAAACCCACCGACCTTTGGGCCTTGAGAGGTGCATCGTGTTTGATAACTGCAGGCCTCCTCGCTCATGCATGAGGAGCGATGCTGTAAATACCTGTCATCTGCTGTGTGAAATGCTCGTCGTCACCATCTGTTCGGGGGTTTTGGACTTGAAAGTCTGCAGCGTAAACCAAAGGGCCTTGTGTCCATATTGGAAGAGATAAGATGGGAACTCTGGGAACTGTTGATAATGAAGGACTGTGAACTGACAGAGAGTGTGCAAAAGCAAATGCCATGCATGCTTGACTCAGCAGCCTGGCGTTTAGCCATCAACCTCCCTCATGTGTAATTTACAAATATAGATTTTACAGTTGAATGCGAGGAAAGAAGAAAGTTCTGTTGTGATTTGTTTCCAGTCCAGCAGTGTCCCATGTTGTTACAGAGTATTAGTAGTAGTATTGGTGGTAACAGAGTATCCACACGTCATCAAATGAAGTAATTGTTGTTGAATTATTTTAAGTGGGGTTGTATGAGATTCTTGTTGATAGTCAGTGTATTAGCTACAGTAGCTGGCAGCCAGCATGCCCCCAATTTGGAGAAGCAAAGAGGGGCATCAGCATGGAAGCTAAGCAATGAACTGCTGTGGACAGGGTGAGCAACAGAAGGTATTTTAGCCACTTAAAAACTTGGGGACGTGTTGACCGACATATACTGTAGGTAATAACACTGGCTATTGATAGAAACCTCACTTCAAATAATCCAAACTATCCCTTTAAGAAGTGTGAAAAAGGAACACCACAGCTCTTCTTTTCTTCATTTCTTGCTTGACTCGACTGTCTAACCCTCTCTTGTTTTCTTTAACCCTCACCAGAGTATCTGACAGAGCTGCGGGAGTACAGCACTGTGTACTCCAGCTGGGCGGGGTCTGAGGACGAGCTGCAGCGCCCCCTGGAAGGCGTGTCCGGCTGCCTGACGACGTGCTGCAGAGCTCTGGAGGACCAGAGTGAGAACATGAGCCAGGACTTCCTGCCCGTTCTCAGAGAGTACATCCTCTACATAGAGTCCATGAAGGTCAGAGGAAGATTTTTTGTTTCTTTGATATTCTGAGAGAGCTGAATGCAGCGAGTCAGCCTTGTTCTTCTTCTTCATACAAAAACAAATATTTTCAGAGTACATCCTTTGTCTTTGCTACACACACAAACACAGACTGTGTCCCAAATCTATACTTTGTTTACATAATATACAAATACTAATCATATTATACAGTTTTGGCAGTTCAATTAGTGATAGACCAATTAGCCAGTTGGCCAATTAATCGGGCTGATTATCTGGCCTTGTGAGATAACTGGCATTGTTGGATGTCTGCGCTGACGTGCCCAATAAGCCAAAAAATCTCTGCAGGCATATTTGCTGGCAGCCTTGTGACTGGTGCTGTTGTTAGCGTGCCTCCATGTACATTTTGGGAAAGTGGTGAAAAAGTTAGTTGAGCCCTGAACTCTCATGCATCCTGCTGCAAAGGTTTACCTAAATTTTCTCAATTACCATCATCTTTTCTGAATGTGAAAATGTTTCTCCTGCCATCCTAAATAACCGCAAATCTAATCTAAAACTGTTTCTGGCTTGTCCTGCATACATCTGATATTTTAATGTATAGACTAATGCAGTTGAATGACATTGCTTCTGATATTCTGTTCCCCACTCTCCCTTAAATGCCGGTCACGTTCTGAAATCTACAGTATAACCCAATGTATTTTTCTCTTTAATTTAATAATAAAAACAACACGTTATTGACTAAGATAATGATGTATATTGTATTGTAATGTGTATAGAATAATGGAATTATACACGACTTTTCTTTGATCTGATATCAGCACTATATATCAGCCACTGGCTGCTCTGCTCCTAAGTTTCATCCTCGGCAATTGAGAAACCCATAATGGTCGACCACTAGTTAGTATACAAAAAAAAACATACTTAACCATTTATACTATTACAAAATGAGACGATACACACAATGTCAGATGTCACAAATAGACAGCAAAATGTTTTTGATGATTTAATACTTTGATCTTTCTGGAGCTGTTTCACCACCACCCACAATTTGTTAATTTTTTCTTTTTTTTTTCCGGCTGTGAGCTCCTCCATTTCCTTTGTGCTTTGCATTGTGGGCACATGCAGAAATCATCTAAATTTAGTTTGCACACCATCTGGTTTGAGTATATTTTGTTTTGTTAGTTTTCCAGTGAGAACATACTACATATTAAAAGCTGCTTAGAGGTAGTGTTTAGCAACATAATTATAGTAACTAAAACCAAACTTAAAAAAAGAAGGTGCGAGAAAACATTTTACTAAACTAGAAAAACTTAGAAAAAAGAGGACTAACTAAAACAATATTGTTTACTTAAAAAACTTACTAAACTAAAACATGAATAACAGGAAATGTTTTTAGTTTTAGTCCTTGTCAGTTTGGTCAAATTTGTCACACAACAAATGTGAAGAGGCTCTGGTGAATATGAGACCGGGATGTCTGCATGATTGTGAATCAGTTGCCTTCACAGAGTGTTATGTTTGTTTTGTCATACAGGTTCTGAACTTCTTAAATGTTGCCCCACATATTATTATTTAAAAAACTAATAGAAATTAATAGTTAACTCAAACTAAACATTTTTAAACAATAAAAACTAAAATCTGAAACAAGCAAATCCACTCTAACTGAAACAAACAAACAAAAAAAAAAATACATTGACATCATGACATAAAAATAAAAATTAATGAAAACTATTGTACGAAACTATTAACTCTGGTGTGCAGTCTGGATTTTGGACACAGTTACGCACAAGTCTTTTTTTTTTCAGCTGATTCACCTTTCACCCTGAATCGTTACAGGAAGTAGCTCTGAGATTCTGCATGCATCATGTCCTCACCAAGCTCCTGACTCAGCGCTTCTCTCTGTTTAATATTTCTTCATGTTGTCTCTACCAGAAATATTACAGTATCAGTAAATGTCAAAATAATGATGAGAAACAGTCAAACAGTTGACATTTTCCGGTTGATTACAGAATGTTTTGAGGAAGCGAGACCAGAGTCAGGCGGAGTACGAGGACGACTAGAAGCAGCCATATTGCGCAAACAGGAGGACAGAACGCCAGTAAGCCTCCTTCCTCTCATCTGAATATGAAGCTCCTCTCACATATGGAGACCTTAAAATGTGTTCATTGTTGCCATTAATAAGTGTCTGTATTTTCCCAAAGTTCACTTTTTTTCACAGTATTACTTTCTCCCTCAAATGTCCCTGTTGTGAGCACACAATCGGACATTTAATCATTTTAATTCAAGTGTTTTAATAATACTATAATGACATACTTACTTCATGAGGGTGAATAATATCTTCAAAATAAAAGCTTCTCGGGATTTGAGAGGGAGAATTGGTGAAAGCCTTCTGCTACTCTGTCAAATTTCAAATTTCCCTCATAAACCCCCCCACCCCCCACCCAAAATCCCCGCGCCACCCAGACCCCTGAGGTTGTAGTCCTGTAACCTGTAGTCTTGTCTTATATCCCCCAAAGGCCCCTGTAGCTGTAGTTTTGTCTTTGTCGCCATAGATGCCAGTGGAGGTGGAGAAGTGCCAGGACAAAGTGGAGTGTTTCAACGCGGACCTGAAGGCAGACTGGGAGCGTTGGCAGAGCAACAAGAGACAAGACTTCAAACAACTTCTCACAGGCATGGCCGACAAAAACATCAACCACTATGAGAAGGTACACAGCGTGCTGGAAAACACTGCTTTAAATCTCTGCGGGAAGATTTAATTGTCCTGTAATCATTCATCACAACATCTTTATAGTGAGAACGGAAACAGAAATGTTATCTGTGTAGTGTTAGGATATATTCACACTTTTTGAGCCCTTTCTTTACACTTTCCTTAAGTTATGATGGTCCTCAGGCAACATTTGGAGCACTCACACAATTAGGGTAATGTCACGTCAGTTAAAGGCAGTGAGGGTTCAGTGCTTAGGCCTTGGAGGAGACTTTGGAGCTGGGCCATGGCATAGGATCAGTTTGGGCTGCCCCCTGAAAGTTCAGTCAGGAACCCTACAGTCGACTGAGATTCTTCAAGTTGAGCTGTAACTATTTGTGTTTTTTTGTCAGTTCATTATAATAACAGGATAAAACACATAAGCTCACAAAAATGCACAGGGATAATACTTCAGTGAGGAATTATAAATAAGGGGAATTATAAATATATTGTTATATTAGCTGGTGCAGTTGCTAAAAAAAGTTGGTGGGTGAGGGTGGAACAAGTGGTTGGTAAACAGGTTTTAGCTAGGTCATTGTACACAGAGCAATGTAACAGAATGACAGGCTGTAAACTTTACAAACCGAGTCTTAAAACCACCACAAAACTAACTGTGATGGAAGCGTAGAAGGATGATAAAAATGGAGTGCAGGTGACGGGCTGTCAGCCACCCCAGCGCACCGGCAGACCGTGCAGGGCAGGTGACACAGGAGAGACACTCCACGGTGTGCTGGGATTTTATACCTGAACTTTGAGCAGAACAGACACTTTAACTGTTTCTGACTGTGTGGAAATCTGATGCTTTCACATCACAGATCGCAAAGAAAGGCGTGAAACACAAGTCTTAACTGGTAAAACATCCCCATGCAGACAGATATAGGAGTTTATTGTGGCGCTGAACTAAAAAAAAAAAAAAAAAAAAAAAAAAAAAAGGGAACAACTCCGTGTTGAGTACAACCCTAAAACACGAAGTAATAAGTCAGTACTGATAAATAATCCACTATGACCAGATCCAACAGAGCACTAGCTGAGTTGCAATGAGCTGTCTGTTAAAGTTAGATTCTTTGCTCAAGATCACCTCAGGTAGCAACACTTTTTCACCAACACTCTGATTTATCTCACCAGTCAGGGGGTTGAACTGGTGACCCTGAAGCTCAAAGTAGAGTGAGTGAACATGGACTGTCAGAGCAAACAGAACATTGGCTTCATTACTGGTAATAGTGAGAATAAATCTTAGGGCTGTAAGAAAATATCCAAAAAAAAGATATCGTGTCAGTGGTTCATTTGTTGTGTTAAAACCCTGACTGCTAGTAGTGTGTGTGTGTAGTGTGTTCTTTATATTACAACAGATTTCTTAAAATCAGATATAAAAATAGCAGTAACATCACCTTACTAATAGTATTGCAATATATCACAATATCTGGAATAATAACCTCTGTATCATGATGCGTATTGTCATGGAAATTGTAAGTACTCAGGACACAAAATAATACACAAATTCTGATGATTGTACATTAAATATATATTTTATATAAATATATGTATATGCTATGGAGACAGACATCACACAGAATCCTGAGTTGAACAAAGTGTCTCTTTGTGAAATATACTGTAGCTTTACAGCAGAACAGTAAATCCTTTACTTTAGTTTAGTTTTATTCACACATCATCCAGGAAATACAGTACAATACATGGTGTATACAACAAGTATTTTTTTACACAATTGGATGTGTGAAAAGGGTCACCCCAAGGAAGCTATTTAAAGCTTTTAATAGGGGGCTTACTTGCAAGTACAGTAAGCAAAATAATTCTAGCTGGGCTCAGAAGTTAAGACCTATTTGTCCATCCACAGGATGATACAAGGCGCCACAGCAGATGGCTACAAAAATAAGATGTCTTCTTTTCTATGAAATTTTTTAATGTTGATGATAAATCTAATGATAAATCTTATAATTTCATGCTGTCATCACCAAAATTTTTGGCAATAAGCAGCCCTTATAAACCTGAAAAAAAAAAAAGAATAGCAAAAATCAGAATAGGATTTATTGCTGACTAAGTTTTCACGCATAAGGAATTTGCCTTGGTGTTTTGGTGCATAACAATAAACATTTTAAGACAAAATAAGAAAATAAAAAGCTACTACTGCAAGAATTGAGAAGCTTAGATAAAAATAGAAACATGTACAATAAAAAAAATATAAAAAATATGTACAATCTCTCTTTTTGTAATGAAAGAGCTGTTCAGTTTGTGCGGGCTTGTGCAGAATCAGGTACTGTATTCACTTGAAGCTACCACAGATTATCACTTCAAAAATGTTTCTCTTGCATCACTGCATCTCACTCTGTCTCTCCCTCTTTCCCTTTCACCTCTTTTTTTTTTTTTTTTTTTTTGCTTCCTTCGACTGTCTCCATCCATCTCCGCCCTGTGCAGTGCCAGGCAGCGTGGGAGTCGCTCATAACTCTCCTCCAGGACAAACAGACTGAGGACAAAACAAGTGAGACGAACTGAAACACCTCCTCCACTCTGTGTGACACACTCTCTCTCATGCCAAGGAAAAGGACCAACCGGGCGGCAGATCTGAACTGCTGGACTCTGCCCCCGTCCTCTTGCGAGACGACTGTACGGAGGAGGGTCGTCTCTGCGAAGGAGGTAACGAAGGGTGCATTCAAGGACAGTGGGGAAACAGGAGAGACCTACTATGTACAGACATTTTCCTTTTGTTTTGTTTTTTTGTCGTTGTTCTTATTGACTTTTTCTACTTCATATTTTCCAGTTTAACAGTCGGTTGCCAATGCTGCTTGTGTTTATTTAACCCCGGTCTCTGAGATGTGTCTGTCTGTTCTCGAGTGTGAAGGATAAAACGGATAAGATAATAATATTTTGCGTGAAGTATGAAGTATTCAGAGCATCCCCTAGAATGTTTTTTTCCTGCTAGGTTGTAAAAACCTCAAAAAATGTAACACTAAAACTCTCCACTGGAACAAGACTTTCAAAGGCATAATATTGGTTGTAAATTTAAAGGACCTCTTATCTTTGCATGTTTCAGCCCATAAACTCTTATACTGGCCATTCCTGTTACTCATTTTCCCTGCAACCATTATTATTATTATTATGAAAATCAGCTTGCAGGGACTTAAAACTCGCTGTGGCATCAGGACAGAGACAGAGAAAAAGCAGAATAGCGTAATAGTTCTTCCAAAGGGAAACTTCAGGATGTATTTTTGATCCTTACAGATAAACGGACATGAAGGTGTGTTTAACAGTGAGGACACAGGTGTGGGTGTCTTAATGGAACATTGAGGTTTATCAGGGAAGTGATTTTTGTTATTGGAGGTGGTTTTGAAACTTAAGCACAGATCCACACTGCAGGTTTGGTTATGTTTGTGTTTTGGCTGCAGTGTTGCAGCACCACCCGGTGGTTAGGCTCCTCAATGGTTTTCATTTTTTGGAAACGGATGATGGTTTCACTTGATATCACATTTGTTTTTTTTGTTGTTTTTTTTTTGTTTTTTTATTTCTACCACAGCCATTTATACCTGCTTTAGGGATTTGACCTCTCTTCTTCAAGCGTAGACTTGAATCCAGTGTGAGGATGCTAAAGGGCAGATTTACTCAATGAAAAGCACACAGAGGGAACTTGAGGTGAAGACTTTGTTGGTACACCATAATTTATTCTCTTTAAACAGGGTGTCAAATGTAATTTTCCTACAGTAATCTGCCTCAGTGAAACTCTTTGATGGAAGAATTCTTAAAGAAACAAATATTGTAGGGCTGCAACTAACAGTTATGTTAATTTTCAATTAACCTGCCAGTTATTTTCATGATGAATTGATTGAATATTGGACTATATTGGCTCATCTGATGATAATGTCTATGGGATCGAATAATATAAGACATCCAGGAATTGAACGAAGCTAAGCAAGTAAATTAAGTGGGGTGCTTTTCTCCAAGCTCAGTCTCCGATTTTAAAAACCTCTGATTTAGTCTATAAAATGTCAAAAAATTGTGAAAAATGTTCACATTTCCTAGAGCCCAATGTGACATCTTCAAATTGCTTCTTTTGTCCAACCAACAGTTCAAAACCAAAAGACTCATCATTTACCGTGAATGATAAAGAAAAGTGACAAATCCTCACATTTAAGAAGATGGAACCAGCATTAATCGGTACAACTGTAATTATTTATTCTCGGTAAACAAATGAAAACAATCAGGTTTCAACTTTTAGCGTCGCGTCATTTTCTTGCAGTCACATCATCTGCCACCATGACACTCATTGATAGAACTTTGCTGAAAGAAGCAAACATTGATTTGGTTCACGGATTATAGATTAATCTTTAATGATTTATTGATTAATCTATAAAATGTTAAAAACAATGTGAAAAATGCACATCATATTTTTCCAGAGTCCAGAGTGACGTCTTCAAATTGCTTCTTTTGTCCAACCAACAGTCCAAAACCCAAAGACTCTTCATTTACTGTCATAAATGACAGCAAATCCTCACATTTTAGACGCTGGAACCAGCAAATGTTTATTTTATCTTGAAAAATTACTGAAACGATCAATCAGTTATCAAAATATTTGGTAATTAATTTTCTTTTGATCGACTGATGGATTAATTAACTAATCGTTGCAGCTCTACTGCACTGGGAACATGTGGCATTATCTTACCCCATTATCAAAATGTGCGTCTTGAAGGTTGGCTCTGCCCTGAAATAACTTAAACATGATGATTCTGCCGGCCTGCAGAGGAAAAAAGAGCACTGGGGCTTCTGGGAAATCTCTGCTGTGTGCACCTTTTATTTTATTTTAAAAGCTACAGCCACTTGATTTAAGTAAACAATTTTCGTGTGAGACTAAATAAGATAGAACAGTTTGACGATATGACCTCTTCTGCTCAACTGTGACTCATGGGAAATATTTTGAAGAAGGTGTCGCCGCACTGCAGGCGTTTGACCAACAGTGTTTTTGCGTCACACTTTCTTCCTTTTTTTTTTTTTTCTTTTTTTTTGGCTCAACATGTTGCTGATGTGGCCTTAAAGGAAAAATCCACTCTGAGATATTCTGTTGTACGTCAGTGCATAATCTTTGCTGAACCTGCTGTTTTTTTTTTGTGTGTGATTTCTGATTTTTCCCAAACTGGCTTCCTACCACAGAGGACAAATGGGGCTTGCTGAGAGTTTATTCCCTCAAATATTCAAGCTAATTTGGAATTCATTGTGGTGATTTTTTTCTCCTCCGTCCTCAGCCGTATTGCTAGCTCATTAACTCAGCGTAAAGTAGCGATGATGACCAGGCAGACTCAGTCAGGGGCATCTTCATCGGAACCACATTTACAGAAGACACCGATTTGAACTTTTCTTCATTGTGGCAGATCCCAGTGTTGTAGCTTGTAAACTGGAAAAAAATCTTTATTTTTCCAACACATAATAATAATTTCTGAGTTTGTTTAGCATAATTTCATTTATTGACAGGATATTCAGATATAAGGTGCTGATTTGACTTTTTTGGGTCCTAGAGACTTTGTTAAAAGCAGAAAACCAGTGTCTTAGTTGTTTGTTTTTAAATGTCCTCTAGTCAGATTGTCTTTGAATGGCTCTCACCCTGCTTTTTAGGCTGCTGTCACATAACCGAGCCAACCCTCAGTGTAGCCCATGTGAGAGAACGTGACTGTAGCCGCTTGCAAACTAGTTTTGGTACTTTGTCAGTTCTCTTTTTACTCGTCCTTAAAAGCACAAAGCAGCTATTGTGTCCTGTTACTATCAGACGTCAGCCAGGTGACACATGAACAAATTGATTTTTTTTTTTACTCATTTTGAATGCAGAGTAGCTGTGGTCCAGTGTCGAGGCAGCTACGGTGGACGCTACAGGTGCACTGATGCTGAATTAGTCTAGTTGTACCAAAATAATTAAAATCCACTGTAAGGAGCTTAGGTCAGAGGTGTTAAGAAATCAAGGCTTCTGTTTTGTCAGTTTTTCCCATTCACTGTAGAAGAACATTTTTAAATGACCAAACTACTGCTTTAAAAGAACAGTTCAACATAAACAATATATAACAATGATAATAAAGTCTTGGTGATGAATCTGGTAATTTGATGTTGGATGCCAAATGAATCTTTTTGACAATTAAGATATGCTGATGGTGTTTAAATGCCAGTAGCTAATGAACATATATCTAATGACAGGTATAAATGGTGGCTGATGGAGAAGCAATGAAATCTGAGCCTCAACAATTCAGATAAATGTGAGCTGCTGCCCTTTTTATGTAACGTGTTGTTATAGTTTATTAATATTTACAAAGTTTTTTTTATAGTTAAGTGGTAGATATTTTTCAAATATTTGTTTAATATTTGTTTATGAGGAAACTCCACAGGGCATCCTTGAACCACATTGTTTTTTTTTTTTTTTCAGACAGTAAAGTTTTACATTTCAAATTCTTTTCACCATTTCATATTGGTGTACTGAATTAGGGAACAGCGTGAGTGTGATATCAGGGGGAGTTTGACTTAATTTCCATGTTTTTTTTTTTTTTTTTGCACAAAAATAAAACATTTTAAGTAAAGCGTTTTGATAACATTTTTTTTTTCCTTCTAATGATAGCGATACCCAAAGTTTACCATATCACATCATCATTCATCATCATTTATCATATCGGCTGATACAGAGTACTGATACAATACCAGCGCGTTACAAAATATATTATTATTACTGTTTTTATTAGCTGTGTTAATCCTGTATGGATACGACATGATTGCTATCGTTGTTGTATGGCCTGGCTCAGGTAAAACAAAAAAACAAAACAGCTGTATGGATATTGCTGTTAAGTGGCAGGATTGTTTTTTTGGGTCTAATTAAAGAAGTAAAAGGAAATGTAGCAAACAGTGGATCAAATTGGTACTGTGAACGTGGCATCAGTGCATCTGTAGACTTTCCTCCTCTTTGATGCAAATGAAGTAATCGTACCGACCTGATGAAGTGGCCTGACCTGAGCATGCACAGTTTTTGGCATCATTCAGACTTTGAGTGAGATTTCTTTTTGCTCTAATGGCAATATACTGTATATTCAATATACCCCGTGTACAGCTGAATTATATGGTACAGCTGAGTCTATTTTTGTATAAATGAAGCAGGAGATCGTTGTTGGGTTTCCAGTGAGCATGTGAACACGTTTTAGAAGGGATTTTTGGAGATTTGTATCAACAATATAAATCTTAAATAACCAAAATATGAGGAATTAAACATTTTATTTTTATTTTGATGTTCATTGGAACCCCAGCAATAGCTCTCTGATTCATCTACTTCTTCTTACTCTTAGCCATTGGAAAATCCCAATCTTATACTGTGTGCCTGCTGATTTGTTTTTGCACTATAAATGTAGCTCCACCCTTTGAAAGAAATGTCTGCTGAAAAAATTGAACATAGACTAAATTTGCTTTCGTGCAGATGCAAAAAAATGACAGTAACAGTCTGTTGAGTTCTTTGATACGTATTTTGTCTCGGTTTGGAAACTTGGCTCTGTCATGTAAAGAAAAGGTATCATCTGCAAGTGGGGACAGTCAGGGGAGACATGATTTGCTTTCCTTTACTGTACAAATCAAATGTTTCAAGGCCAAATGTCTCGTCTTTTCCTCCTGTCTTTGCATAGATTCACACATGAAGAGAAGATCTGATTTGCAGCGCAGGATAAACCTGCGCAATCAATCAAACCTGTATGAAAAGCTGAAAAATCAGATGATTTATGAATGTGTGAATCCAGCTTCAGTCTTTTTATTTCTGTTCCTCCCCAGTGTGTACTGTTTACGTTCAGAGTTTTTATTGTACATTTGGATGTTAATAACATCTTGTTGTAATTATAAATAAGCTTGTATATTGATGTCGTTTTGATGCAATTTATCTTTACCTCAAATGATTTTTTTGGATATATTGGACCAATAATAAAAACAACGAATGCATTTGATACTTGTCTGCTCAGACACAGTTTCTTTTTTCTTCCGTACATTTTATTTGTTTTCACCAACTAAAAATGTATCGTAAGTGTACAAAAAAATCAATTATTTAATGAAAATACATAAAGTAATATTTATGAAGATGTAACAAAAACATGAATTAAACTGGTTTAGATATGAGTCTTAGAATGCCATACTAAAAGTAGAAAAACTTTTAAAAGTAAACTAAGTAAATTATTTGCAGATGGAAATTTCATAAAACATTGCATCCAGTTACAATTATATAAACCAAAGAAAAAATTAAAAACTTCAAAGTACACCTCAGAAATGTTTATACATATATATATAACACACACACACATATAACCAATGACAGCAGCCCTTGTGTGTGTTTGCTCTGTAAAGTGTCAACCAATAAAAGTGCAGTGATAAATTAAAGCACAGAATAAAAATGACAAAAATGCAGCCTGCGGCCCTTTGTACCATAAAGCAAAATGATGGGAAACACACTGAGATCTTCAAACATCTTTTCATGGTGACAGTAGTGGTCACTTGAGCAATATGACTGTCAACAAAGCAAAAGTAAACAAGCTAAAATTCAAACATCAAACCACGTACATATATGGTACCCTTCAAACTGGTTACTGCAATTCAAAGTGCTGTTAAAACCAAATGTAAAATTAACTGACCAAATATACAACTAAAACAGTAATGGTGAGTAACCACGAAAGGACATTGAAAAAAACAATGACTAAGACTGAAATAAGTGAGATTTAAAATATCACAACACTGAAAAGAAAATGACAAAAACATAAATGTAAACTGGCCACGGGTAAAATTTACCCCCGTCTGTTTTTCAGTTTTATGTAACTTTGTTTTAAATAAAATAACAAAGTGCTCCAGTCTGACTGTCCATAAGAGTGTTCTGTAGCACTCCCAGTGGACTAGTTGATTGTTGTATTCCACCTGAGGGAGGCCTTCTATTGCTGGTTCACTGTCACTGTTAATGTAACTGAGACATAATTACTGTTTTTAAGTCCACCTGTGTTTTTCCTGTTCTGATAAGTAAAAATGCCTGCTGTGTAACCAGTCCATTGATAAAAATTGTCAAGATAAAGCCAAAATGGGCATTTAAACCTTTAAGCGCCAGTGAGTAAAATTTTCCCCTACAGAAAACACTGTTATTAACATTATTACACATGATTAATTTTGCACATTTTGATACATTTTCTGTGTTGCTATTGGCAACACCTTTAGTCTACTACCATGTGTGATAGAGCTGTCTTAAGTTTGAGGACGTGTAATGGTCAGTTTTGTCTTGGATCTATAAATTCTCTAAACTATATACTATAAATCTATAGAAATATATCATAGAGTAGATCACCTTCATAATCCCTAGTCCTGGGAGAGTGAGGGGATCATAGAGACAAACTGCTGCCTGTATTCCAATAATGATCCTATAAATATTTCTGTGATCATTCAGTAATGTCTGTTCTGCTGAACATAAATCCACAGACCAAACCTCATCTGTAACAAAATATTTCAGGGGAGATATGTCTACAGATATAGTTTTTACCTGAACTGTGTTAGGTAAACAGCGACTCCTGGCAGCTCTAGTGTTTAACAAAACTTCCCTTTACTCTGTCAGCCTTTCCTGACCTGCAGGTTCAAACGTCAGCGTGACCAGTTTGCACTCCAAAATACCATAAACTATCTATTTTAACTGTAATATTAAGAAATGAGAAGGAATTCTTATTTGTAAGACAACAGTTGGTATGTAAAGTTTGATCTCGCTACTAACCAGATAATCAATCTACAGATTCAGCAACAAAGTGTGAGGAAGACACACTGCAAAAGACAAATTCCAAATTAAAAATATGAACAATGTATTCAATGTCTTTGATGTGTAAGGCTGAAACCCCAGTTTGATCCAGTTTGAGCTGGGTGACAGCAGGGAACTAGTCTTTTTTTCCTTTAGTGGTGCTTACAATGGGTTTTTCATGTCTGACACATTCAATGACACGTCTACATTATGTTGAAATCATATTGGGTGTGTTCTTGTGGACATGACCTCAGTTATTTCGAAACAGTTTGGACAAATTTCACTGACTAATAAAAGTTTTAAACTTGGTCAACTGCGTTGTTTATTATCATGCAATTACCTGCATGTTTAAGTCTGCACAGGCCTCGTTAAAATATACCAGATATGTTATTTAATGTAAAATACATATGTAAAAATAAAACCTGCTGTCTGTTCCTCTTCTAACGGCCAAAGCCTATAGAAAGTCCTCCTGCTCCTTTCTATAGAATCTATAGTTTTTAACATTATAGGAAGTGAGATTATAGGACCTGTTCTCCTTTTGCCTATTTCAAGTCTCAGTTCCCGTCTGCTTCGTACCAACGCTGACTCACTGCTGGTGATGATGTCGGTGCCATCAGCCTCACTGAATCCTCTCGTACTCTCGCCTCTGAGGTGATCTACAGCCGACAATGCTGGAGGGAGGAGAGAGGGAATTCTCATGAGATGTGTGTGTTTTAAATCTGTTTTTCATTCAAGGTTGCACATCATGTCAACACTGGACATAGAGGATGGAGAGATACGATTTTCACCTACCCTCCATGATTTTATCTTAAAGGGGTATAGATAAGATTTAATTTTTTTCATTTTTCATTTTTAAAAAGTATGGTTTAAAGTGATTTTCACCCAGACTTTATGTGAACATGCATCGAAAACTTGATCGTGACACTGATCACTGTTACAACTCAATGAATGTTGTGGTTAGAGAAAGTTCATAGAAAATGAGCTGCTTTGAGTCTCTCTAAGAAGTAAAAAAACAAAAAATGAATTTAAAGCTATAATATGCAACATTTCCATATCAAAATGTTTTTTAACAACTTACTTGTTTTATATTTATTATTGGTATTGCGTACTGTTTCGAATCCAGAAAAATATGTAATTTATGTAAAGTAACGGTGCATTTCCTAGTTGCCACTAGTTCCTATAGCTTCCTGGAAAATACAGGATATGTCGGATACGTCAGAGATTGAGGAAGGAAGTCGGTGAACGTGACTAAACGTAACGTGAATGAAACTTTAACACAATTCAACAATGAAGACAAACACTACCATGATCTGTTGCTACTTTACGACATAATCAAACTACGTCTTTTGGTATTTTAATGGGGCAGAGACCCCTATTGGCTGAACTTATATATTGTGTGTTATAAAAAAATGCAAGTAAGTAAAAAGTTTCCAGTTTCATACTCAACAGACAGATATGAGAGAACTATCGACCTTCTTTTCTCATCTTTGGCAGAAAGAACATCTGTTTATTTCCAAGTTTAAACGTACAATATGTAAGCTCTGCTGATGAATATCTGATTTGACTCGGGCAGAAATCATGTTTATGGATGAGATAATATTAAAGTTTTATTCATGTTATGTTTAGTCATGTTCGCCAACTTCCTTCCTCACTCTCTGACATATCTGACACATCCCATGTTTGCATGGAAGTTATAGCAACTAGCCACTAGTATGAAATGCACCGTTAGCTTGAATAAATAATGGAGTTTGACCATTGTTGGAAACATCTGGGATAATCTAAGTACACAACTCAACAAAATATATAAAATGTGTCATGTTTTAAAGATTTTAATGCATAAATTTTACATATTATAGCTTTAAACAAAAAAGAAATACCCAAACTACATGTGTTAAAAAAGAGCTTACACTGTAAATGATGTTCTTAAATGTTGATTTCCACCTTATTGGAATCTCATTTTCATACATTTTTAAAATATTCAGAAAACAACAATACCAAATATATTTTTTGTATCGTTTAGTTGAAAAAATATAATGTTTTGTGAACATTATATCGTTCACAACCCTACCTGATGGGTATCATTCCCAGTACTGTAAGGATGCTGGAGAGCATGAAGACGAAGCCTGGGAACCAGCCCAGGGTCCCCTGATAGATCTTAGTGAAGGCAGGGAAGTACGCCAGACCAGCAAACTTCAGAGACAACTGCAGGAGGGTGAGAGTGGTGCCTGATGGGAAAGGAAGACAAGATAGGTCACAAGAAAGATAAGAGACATAAGTAAGGTTCAGAGGGGAAACATATACATACATATATATTTTCCTTTAAGCTCTCACAGAGATTAAGTAGTAGAATATACTGTACACTGCTTTCTTAGCCAAGAGTGAGATAAGAGGATTCTAGGAAGCTGTCAAAATGTCAAACTTTTACTTAAAGTTTTTTTTTTGTATTGTATTCATATATACATTTCCTTGAATGTGCGTGTGGACAGGAAAAGGGTTGGGCTGCTGGTGTTGTGTTTGCATTGCACTGACTTCTAACACACGTCATGTCAAAGCAAACACAGGAGGAAAAACCCTGACAATAAATAACCCTGCTTCTATAATCATTGGGTGATCCAGTCTGTGTGTGTGTGTGACATTCTAACCAGTGGCAGAACAAGCTCTTTATGTTGCGTCATCTTTTTTTATAAACCAGCCTGACCACACGTTTCCAGCATACACCACTCCCCCGTGTCTGCATACCTGTCTAAAGGTTTGCACACGCACACAAAAGAAGAACCGAAAAGGATGGCAGCTTGACAAAATCTGTGAATAACTAACTTACACACCAGGATGCTGACCTCTCTCCCCTCTGTCTCGAGAAAAGCATGCTACACAGTCACGAAACACCAACCATAAGAACTTTTTAATAAAACACACACACACCGCTCACACTCCATATTAGTCACTTTGTACAGAACTCTACAAAAAACTGCTGCTGACTACTAGATGGACTACTGGATGGTATATTAGTAGCACATCTGTTCATCTCTACTTGCACTGTATTTGTTCTTTTTGCTCTATACTTGTCATCAATACAGTTTTTGATCTTCGTCTGTGCCTTGTTATCATGACCCCAAGCTTGACTTGTAAACTAAATATTTTAATTCTTTGTATTGTTTTAGTGTTTTGTTTTTATCTTGCTATGTTTAGGCATGGCAAGGTAGCTTTATTTGTAGAGCCCAGTGAATTATAGAGAAGACCAATGTGTTTTACATTAATAAAAGACAGAAAAACATCAAGCAACACAGTGACATCATTATGAAAATAATTAAAGAAACACATATCCTAGCATTGTTCACTGGTCGGAGAAAACAGGGTGGTTTAGAGACACAGTTTGTATCTTTACCTAAGCATTCCAGTGTTTTAGACGTTTCCTAGCAACTATATGGTTTCCATTCATACACAGTGATATTTATGTGAAACATCATGTCTGCTTTTACTGCGGTCAAACACACGTTACTATTTGTCAGGCAATGTATGAATAACACAACCGTCACTAAATCAGTATGGTTCAGTTTTTTTTTTCCTTGACCAGTCCATGACCTTTAAACTGCAAACTCCACTTTCAGGAACCGTTGTGTTGTCATTCCTTCTCCACAACTTCCTCCTGCGCTCACCCGGACACACTCTGATCCTGCACTTCTATCTCATCTTTGACACTCAGCATGTTGCAGTATGTAAATACTGGTTCAAATAATGACGACAACAACAACAACAACAACAACAACAACAACAACAACACCGCAATTTCACTGTATGAAATACTGAAGCATGATGTCACTGATTTGACAGGGTTTTGTTTTACAACATTGTGAGGGAAAAGGTTGACTGAAAGATACGTTTCTTTTTGAAAGAGAGTTTTCATTTTTACATATTAATTATTATTATTTACAGCATTAATTTTATTTATCTATAGGATGAGTAGTATTTGTTATTCTTGTAATCAGGACGAGCTGACCCATTAATAATCCGGTTTGCCCCAACAAGAACAAATTTTTAAATAAGATTATATTATGGCTTAACTTTAGATATTGTTGCACTGAATGTTAAAACTAATTTAAAATGAATTAAGTTAAAATTTAAACCTCTCTTTAACTTTTCAGCTAGCTAGCGAAAAAATATGTTTTTTAATTTTTTTCAGTAACAAAAATATAGCAGTTTAACTTTTTAACTACCTGGCAAACAATATAATGTTTTGTTAATATTTTAGCTACTGGCAAACAATGTAATGTTTTTTTCAAGGAACACAGAGCAGCTGAATGATTTAATTTTGGTTTACATGAATAAACTTGGATTTACTAAACAGAGATTAGTTTTTAATTGTGCAGCAGAGTTCTGTTTAATTTTAAATCTGGATTTAATCATTTTAAACCTAATTTAAATTTAACTAAACTCAGATTAGAACTAATCTTAGATTAAATTAATCTTTGTTGGTGCAGTCCAGTCAAAAACTATTAGCAGCAGGTTTTAACAACAACCCCCATATACTCTCCTCATTTTTTATTTTTATAGTCACATGTTGAAACAGTCAGTAGTGTGTGTTTGCATAATACTGCTGTGTATTTAATTGTTTTCACTGTTCAATTATCACCGCTGTTACTCATCTGTAGTGCTTTTACACTCCTACACACACACACACACTCACTCACACATACTCACCACATGAGGATGCTGGGACCTGCTGTGAGAGCAGAGATCTTATAGTGGGCATTGGGATGAGAGCAAACAGGTTGAGTGATCGAGCTGCGGAAAAAAAAATGAACATAAATTAATTTATCCTCACAATTCCCTCTCTCCCTGCTTGTTGTCCTTTTGTACAGCACAACCACCCACCACCATCATACTGCAACTACTTTCTCTCTTTGACAGGATGTGTGTCAGTCAGGTCTCTAATGGACATAGTTTCATATTATCTCACCAACATCATCTAAACAATCTTTTGTGTTAAAGTAACACTGTAACCTGTGATATTACACAATGTGAATGTTCATTTTGTTTTTGTCTGTCACTCCTTAATTAAATCAAAACTGGTTCAACATTATATCAATTTCATCAGGGCTTTTCCTTTTTGCTGTTGGATACAGCTTGTGTCTGCTAGCTCTTTACTTTAGCAAAAAATTGTGTTTTATATTTCTGTTTGGTCTGGAATTAACAGAAGAAACTGGGTAGTTAGCATGTGAAGGGCTGCTGAGCACTAAAGACAAAGACCATGTTAAAAAGAGAGTGATTTTTCATGAAAAGACTGAAAACACTTGATATGAAGCTGTAACATGTCTGTGTGCTAAGTATGAAGCTACAGGAAGCAGGAGGAAACAGTGAGCTTGGCTCTGTCACTACTAAAAGAATAGTTTGGATTATGTTAAGTGTGGTTGTACGTGGTACATAGGTCAGTGTGTTACCTACAATAAATGGCAGTCAGCACGCTCCCAGCTTGGAGAAGCATCATGAATACCAGTGTTGTTATCCAAGCAATGTACTGCTGTGGACATGGTCAGCAACAAAATGTATTGTAGCCATCTTAAAAAAAATCAGCATCAGTTTAACTGCATGCTATATTTTTGAATGTTTAACCTTGCCTTCAGACAGCCTTTTCCAAAAGGAAATTATACGCCAAATATAGATATCTCTTGCTCTGCCAAACTCTACTGGCAAAATTTGTAATTTTACCTTGCAGAACATGGGAGTTGCTGGTCTACAGCTTCCTCGATCTATTAGTCCGTTTGTGTTATTGTGCGACTTTGGTCAATCCAAACTAACTTTTTTAACACCAAACTCACAAAGTAACAAAAAACTAACTAATCGATCAATGCAGTGCAGAACAGTGACTCCTGTGTTCTGTGAGGGAAAATTACTGATTTTGTCTTTGAAGTTTGGTTAGTTTGGAGGGGAATACAATTTGGCTTATATAATGGTTTGTCATTGGAAAAAGCTGTCTGACGGTAAGGTAAAGTCGTAAAAATATTCTAAATATAGCGTACACTTAAAGTGATGTTGATTTATTTTTTATGTTTTTTTTATGTTTTTTTGTTGTTGACCCTGTCCACAGCCGTACATTGCTTAGCTTCCGTGATGGTGCCCCTCACTGCTTCTCCAAACTGAGGACGTGCGGCCAGCATCTACTGTAGATAATACACTGACTATTGATAAGTACATCATACAACCCCACTTCAAATATTCTGAACTGTCCCTTTAACATGTTGTATCTTATTTGTTTAACACGTACAAAGACTTAAGTGTAAAAGGGGATGTATTCAGTGTATCTGTAGCTAGATGAAATTCTGTTTTATTAGCTTACTATTCACTTTCAGTTCCTCATGCTGATGACCTAGATCTGTCATAGACCTGCTGCAAGACAATAACAAGGCAAGAAGTGAAAACCTGGATAGTGTGACTTTTCACACAGATAACCTGAAATCGGTTCCTCATTCTTATTTTTTCTAGAAAACCAAGACAACCCTAGTTTTTTCTGTTTGCAAATGAAAATGAAAATGAAATAAAGAGCTGATACCTGGCTGCTCTTATGGGAACAAAACCTGATCTTTTGTTTAGAGACACCCTGATGAACCACAAGGTCACTTGTGAAAGACAGCGAGGGACTCTTTGGAACGGCGCTGTCTGTCAGTTAAACCACTGACAACACAATTACTCTAAGTGTTTGCTTTGAACAGAAGAGGTATCATGAAAGAACGGCTCCATGAATGTTTTTGACACACACATCTGAGCCTCCCACTGGTGCTGGATAATCAATCAACAGAAAATTACCTGCCAACCATTTTGGTTATTAAATCATTGTTAAAATTATTATCAAGCAAAATTACAGGTTCCAGCTTTTCAAATGTGGGGAGATTTGTTCTTGATGTTTTTTCTCTGTTTCATATCATTCTGAGTGGATTATCATTGAGTTTTGGACTGTTAGTCAGGCAAAGGAACCAATCTGAAGACATCACATCGACCTCTGAGAAAGTGCTGTGGGACTTTCTGACAATTTATAGACAAAGACGATTAATCAAAAAGCAAATGACAGATTTATTATTAATTACTGTTATTTGTAGTTTTATTTCAGTCCACCAACGCTTTGTTCTGTTCAGTCTGTAAAATGCTGGACGTGGGTTTTTTTTTTTTCTATGAACAATATCTTGAAAATTCCTATGGCCACCATTATTGCACAGTCAAGCATCAGCCCTTTGGTTTTTATTATCTATTGGTATCTATTTATTTGAAATTATTTTCACTATGAGCTCCGAGCCCTTTGGACGTCATCGTCAACCAGTTTAATGCATTTACTGTAAGTAAAAATGTTTTTAAAAAAGAAGCGTTATAGGTCTTTTTAAGAGCAGCCGCATGATATGAAATAGTAGGGTAAATACAGGCGTTACTAATGATACTAATTAAGACCCCATTTTATTTAGCATAGCAGAGTCTTCCAGTGAGCCAACATGCATGATAGCAGCACCCTGGCTCTTTGACCTGAATGGAACTTTAACTCGTATCTTTGGTAACACCAATGTTTACACTACTATTGCCTGTCAAAATGGCTTCTGTGAATAAATTATTACAGTATTTAGTCTGGTGATAGAGTACATAGTGTATGTTTCAGCTGTATTTTTTTATGGAGGTAAAAAATGGCAGGTATACAGGACCTATGCCTCACTCTTAGATACCCAGTCTTACCGAGGTAGAACATGGAGGTTGTAGTGACGAAGGTCATGAAGTAAATTCCCGAGGCGAACGACAGCATGCCAATCATGATGAGCATCACATCGCTGACGCAGCGGCGAAACACAATGACACCGAGGAAACTGGTGAGGAAAATCATGCAGCCCGCTGCGTTCCCATAACCCACCTGGAGGAAGAGAAAAAGAAAAAGAGAATGAGACCAGATGTATACAATAATTCACAAGTGAAACCAATGTCGTGATAGTTCGTTTTTCATGCATCAAAATCACAAAACCTGAATACAAAAAGAGGAAAGGTTCACCTGTGTGGCGGTCCAGCTGAGTGGCTCTTTCAGCACAAAGACGCCCAGGATTTCTATGGCTCCGCCCACTGCAGAGCCGTACAGAACGGCAGCTGCAAACAGCAGAGCCACATTCAGCTTGTTTATCCCAATACGAGTCTCCACAGAAACATCACTGGGGGCGGAGAAAACACGTGGCTCTCCTCCTCTGGCACCTGGTTGGGCACCTTTTTCACCTTAAATTAAGAAGGAGACAGAAAGTGAAAGTGAAAAGTCAGACAGAAATCTAGTCAAGCTGGATGAGAGCGAGTTTTCCTGGAAAGCTTTCAATACAAACAAGTATACCAGAGCCACGGAAGATCCTAAATTGTGCCGGAACATGTTCTCAGTTGCTTGACACCAATGACACAGGAGTTTGTATACAGTTTTAAATTAAAATGGTGGTTTTCAACTGTAGGTAATAAGCAGTTGTGCCAAATTAAATTTTAATTTGTTGACTTTTAAGATGACTTTAGCAACAGATTTAGTGACTTTTTGACAGACCTTAAAGGTCTATTGAGTTCATCAGCCACAGAGACGTGTCTTCACTCAAATATAATGGAACCAGACTTATAGTGCACATACACTGGATAGAGTATAAAGTGTAATATTCCACATACACATACACACACTGACCTGCAACAGGATTATGGAGTGTAGGAGGCTGAGTAGGTGCAGCAGGGTGCTCACAGTGAGCAGGATGGTCCCATGTCCCAGACTGGAGGTGTAGAGCAGGAACAGATGACCCGACACCAGGCTGCCCACCAGACCTGCTGCTCCGTACAGCAGCTCCACCCTCATCAACACCTGCAGGGGACATGGACACACACTACTTGTCTTAGAAGTTCTTACAACTTTGAGAAAATTAATGTTGATATTTATGGTTGTTGTTTTTGTATTTAGCAGATGAATTGTGATATCTCCCTGTTATTCTCAATTAGGTGTAAGCTAATGATTTATGCATTTGCTTAGTGGCATGAATGACATGTCAGGAATAGATGTTACAATGTTTCAGGACATTTTTTAATACTGACATTTTTTTATCACCAGTGTTGGAGAAAAATATCTAGATTCTTCCCTTTAGAAAAAGTAGCACTACTCCAGTGTACAACCACTTGATTACATGAAGAAGTCCGGCATTCAAAATGCTATTCAAACCATCAAAATTCAAAATTTCATATGAATCAAAAGTCATATGTATTTGCTTTAATTGAAGTAAGTGCTATAGAAAGCAGTAAAAAAAAAAAAGTTTGTTGTTAGCCAGGTAAATGTCACCAACAATCCACTGGACTTTTTATTGCGGAGTTTATTTGTTGTACTGTAGAAAGGGAAGAAAAATGAGTTATGATGGTGGTTGACACCAGAACCAAGCTTGTAAACTGTAACTGTAAAAAAAAAAAAAAATCATACAGGACTTTGGTTGAATCAACTTTTTTTTTCTCATTAACTAACTTACATCTACACATTTTATTTGTTCAAGTTAATTTAATTGATTTATTTAAAAAAATTTTAAATATCTTTTTAATTTTGAATTAAAATTTGACTTCAAACGATGAGTTGAATGAATGGACTGTACAGAGTTCGGTCAACTCATTTAATTAAGTTTCAAACACTTCCCAGCATGCACTGTGTAAGAATTTTAATACTTTGAGCAAAACATATATGATGAAACTTATTCTCGCTTAACTTCAAGCAGACTTACATGTACGCGACTATATTGTTTAATGATACTAAAATTCAAACACTGCCACGCTTCACTGAACACTGACCTTGGAGCGCTCAGCCTGCGTGGAGGAGAGCGACGCCAGCGTCATGACGCCGGGCCAGTATGCGCTGGAGCCGCCGGACAGGCCGAAGAGGACCGCGGCGCCGTACATGACCTCCAGCGGGAGGCGGAAGATGACCACCAGCAGCAGGGCGAGCCGGGACAGCAGGTACCCGCACAGAGGCACTATGATGGGGGCTCTCCTCCGCCCGCGGTCGCCCAGCCTGGCCAGGAGCAGCGCGGGCAGGATGGGAGTGAGCTTGATGATGAGGCTGTAGATCATGTAGAAGTCCGACATGGCTTTCTGCTGGCTGTCCTCCCTCGACAGGTGGGTGTCGGGGTAGGTGGCGTTCGCAGACCAGTCCTTGGCCACCATCTGCAGGGCGGTGTCGAAAGAGTGCTGCCCAGCTGCTCCATCACCAGAAGCGGCTCTATCTGCCGCAGCACCGTGAACACCGTCTGACACCGGCTCGGCAGAACCATGATGAGACTTTAGTTTTATAACTTTCAAAGAAGAATGCGCGGTCAAGACGAGTCAAAAACACACTAAGAGTGTCGACAAAGTAGTTGTTGATCTTTTAAAGTATTTGACTTCGCTTCCTCTTCTTCCTCACACTCAGCTACGTGTGTGAGTTTGAAAACAAAACAGTGACGCGGCCACCTCAAGTATAAACTCCTCTGCCACGCCCACTTCCTCCGCCCCACGTGCTCAGCCTGATGAAGCTGAGAGGTGTGTGCATCTTACACGGGGTCAACTGTAACATATTACAACTTTCTTTCAGAACTCACAGACAACTTGAAATGCATTTATACAATAATAAGGAAAAGATATTAAGTTTAATACAAGAAGTCAGAGTTTGCAATTGGTACCAGTGGATGGGGGCAACTCACTAAAAATAAGTCATATTAATCCACTGTCTACTAATCTTTTCTCATTCAAAAAATGTAAATTTACAGTTTTATTTGTTGAAGCTAATTAAACTTATTTTCAGACCAGTAGAAGTTATCTCAAACAAAATCACGATCACAAAAGATCAGTTGATCACCTCCTTGTCTTTCAGCAGTACACGCGTCATTAATGAGCTGATACGGTGCCTCTCACACCATCCACACACCATCTGGTTGTAGTCTTTCAAACTTTTGTAACATTTCAGGTCTCCAGCTGTGAGTGGGCTTGAGAAACAACCAGGGTAATTCACTGTGTCAGATCTTCACTCCAGGGGAAAAGGGAGGATAGACGGACACATTTTCCTGAACCTTTCCTTCTGTGAAAGGTTCAGGAAAACGTGAAGTTGGTTCAAATAGCATATTCAGCATCTAATTCATTCTGTTGTTTACCATCCAGTACTTGCAACATGGCCGCGTATCCAGGTTTCTGAACAAACTGTGACATTAGCTGAAATTTGTTTGTATATGGTTCAAATTCTTTTAGATGTCAGGTATCGTATACATTCAAAGCGCAAGTCCATTTCTATTTTTGCAGAAGACTAGGCAAGTATTCGAGTACTAACTAGATTTTAATGATTTGAATTGAGTTAAAAGTAATCTACATTTAAATTTAGTTAAATATGTTCATTGTTCAATGGAAAAGTATGTCATCACAGACAAACATGGTGCTTCCACTGGGCCACATGGCTCATGTGGACCTTGCAGCCATGATAAAATCTCGTATGCTAGCTAGCAACAACTATAAGCATAGGTTGTTTGTGTTCATTTTTAACCAGTAAGCTAGAGATAAAACTGATGTAAGTTTAAATTCACAACCATCTAAACTTTAGACAGTAAAAGAAAAACTGTACATCCAAAAAATAACTTTCATCCATCAAAATCATTTTTTGTTCCACAGGCAGAGAGAGAATCCTACTGAGCATGTGCAGATCAAGTGTCATCACTCTAGCTTGTTTCTAATTGAAGGAATTAAGTCTGCCACAATCTCCCACTCCCATTCTCCCCTACATCTAACTAGTAAATACAAAAAATTACACTGTAAATTGGGAAGAATTATGCTTTATGCTGCAGGCTGTAAAGCGTTATACTTATTGATTGTTATATTTATCTAATGCTGTGTTCTCACAAATGACTTTCAGTTCATCTTTGTCAAATGTCAGGGTGTACTGGAACAAGTTCAAGAAACCAGACTACTGCTTATCACTTACCATCTCTCATGTTTTCAGCACATGAATAAAAGTGTTTTTTGGCAAAAACTAATAACCAACACCAGTTTGATTGATATTAACTGGAGAGCAAAAAAAACAAAAAAAAAAACAAAAAACAAAACAAAAACAAACAAACAAACAAAAAACAAAACAAAACATTGAAAATTAATAAGTCTTCAGTGAAAATATTCAAGTCAGCTGCTGATAAACAATGCATTCATACTCATTTGACTGACTAACCACCACAAGGTACTTTTTTAGTAGCTGTTGCTTACAAACGTTATCACATGATCTGACAAGTGCAGCTGACAAAAACAAACCACCAGCATGTCTTGTTAGTTGATGCACACATGAATGAAGCACTCAGAAGTCCCACATGTACAGGTTTTGTTTTTAATGAGAAAATATTCATAATATGTATAGTAGGTGTATAACTGTGAGCCTTACATGTGCTATAAAATAACAAAGCAGAGTAATGAGCATTACAAGTGGTTAACATAGGAACAGAGGTTATACTGTATGTATACTGTAGAATAAGATTGCTTCATCACACACACAGACAGTGTGAGTCCCACACTGAAGCTCGGGCGCTTCTGCAGGCAAAAACAAGCTACCAGCATTTAAAAATGATAAATAAATCATCTCTGCACCATGAATTCAAACAACAAAAGCATAATAATAATAATAATAATAATAATTATAATAAATCACACAATTATATCTCCTCTGCATGTGTATGATGTCTGTTACCATTTCAGAAGTGTCACGGTGTGTTTTATGAGAACTCAAAATGATTTTGTGTGTTTGTGTACAATAACCGTTTTACAATGTGCTGCTGCAGCTACAGTACAGTAGGGAAGAAGACATTTGCTTTTGTTGCTTAAAACTCAAATCTTGATGTGAATAAAGCTTGAACACTGTAGATGCTCAGCTAGCGTCCAGAATAGGCCACTGTAACACGATCGTACATTACAAAGGATCTGTGTCTGTCATTCATCATGAAAAAAAATGTCTGTTTAAGCTCACGTTTCATCGAAACATTGAATATCTCTCATGTGGAAATACTTTTCTGTAATACTGTCTGACAGCTCAAATCATGTTCCTGGGGCCATGTTACAGAAACCCTCCAACTTACAGATCATATCTTAACTGTTTAGCAACCATGGTAATTAGGGTTATGACCTTATTTAGAAAAAAAAAAGCCATTACAGATGAACAGTTCCTAAGTCAAAGTTCCTATCCTGACTTAAGATAGGAAAGGTGTATTACACAAGCATCCAAACTCCAAAAGTCTTAAATAAACTCTAACCGTTTAGCTGTCTTAATATTCAGTTTTCCACCTGTGGTAGTAGCTAATATATTAACTAGCTAATGGTGTCAACCTGCAGTGTGTTAACAGTAGCTAATAGTAGTGTTCACTAACAGTAGCTAACGGCAGTGTTTACTAACTGTAGCTCATGGTAGTTTTCACACAGTGGAGACTGTGTCTGCTGTCTTAGCTCACTCTCTTTCTTTTATCTCCTGAGTTAGTGTTTCTCTTCTTTTCTCTTTCTTTACAAATGTTACCCACACCTCTAACTCATCTGTTTTGAAATAAATCGCTCATCGTTGTTTTTTTTGCTGTAATACATCCCCTGATGTTCCCACCGCTCTTTGTAAGAACTGACCGGCTTTTTTATTTCCAAAGTTGTCAATTAACTCATGTGGCACACTTTCTGCTGCAGCACAAAAACATTTCATAAAAAGGGACACTAGTCCTTGAAATACATTTTCTCGTGTTATATATAATTTCATATGTTTTACAACAAGTACAAGGAGGATTCTCTGGAACCAATGTAGGTTTGTTTTTTGTTTCAGGGGGAAATGAACACATCACAGAGGCACGAGTCCTTGGTTTTCATTTCTGTTTGGTGGAGTTAGATAGTCAAATAATTTACTAAGAGAAACTTGTCCAATAAATACAAGTTATTGGTGTCAAGGGTTAGTATGTGTCAATTCTTTATATTTTTATAGTTATACAATTCAGGCATTATATCCAGTGAAGGTCAGTGCCTCGCTGAAGGACACTTGAACAGGGAATGCTAGCAGACGTGGTGATCAAAACTGTGACCTGTGGTTTGCAGGAAAATCTGTCTCACCATCCTCCTGGAAAAAAAATCTCAAAGGCTTCAATACACAAGCTAACAGAGCCTGAAAAAGTAGAATCATTTTGCTACTTTTCAGCTAAAGTGGTTCAACAATAGTGTTTCTACAGCCACATTGACACATTTCTACTTTGAATTCTCATTTAAAGACAGTCCTGTAGGGTCCAAGGATGACTACCGGTTTTAATTTTGAAAGCTGAACCTTGTTTTCTACACCTGGACAATCCACAGTATCACCACGCTCTGGTAGAGGCCTGTATTGCGGTCATTTTTCATTCGTGTAACAAAACAGAAAATCACATCATCCTACAAAGTCAAAGTTCACAATATATTTAGTAAAAAAAAACTGACAATCCCAACTGCAACCTCTTAATGAGCCTTTCTTCTGGTAGTTAATTGCCTTTTCTCCCCTGCTTGTTGTGTGCTTGTTTCAGGTTAGGAAAGGAGTGTAATGTCATGCACACAATCAATACTTCCTTAAATAGACTTAAGAGCGTAGGCTGACTAAGTATCAACATTCTGTTTTGGTATAACAACTTTTTATAAAAAGTTTTTTCAATACTTCTCATCAAACTTTATCCTCAGCTAGCAAGGTATAGTAGATACACGACAGTTACCATACATGGTCATATCAAATACACAGTCCTACCTCAGTATAATACATGAAACGATTGCTTACATCAGAAAGCACAGGTCAACAAAGCAACATAGCCAGCAAAGGTAAAATAAGTGTTTTTTTTTTAGAATATAAAACCCCTGACCCAGCCCTTTAATATTTCATACACACACTGACTGAAGTGACGCAAACATGACCCGCAGTTAGCTTCCCTCTTTCCCGTCTGTTTGAACTCCTAATCAAACTTAATGCACTTACCAGACATGAAATCACTGGAGAGTAGTGTTTTATAGACAGTCTTTATAACTAGTGTGGCTTCTCTAACGTCTACTTGAAACTGTAGTAGAATAGGACAAGGTAAAATACATCATACATATCGTGCATCCCAACAATCACTGACTGGTCTAAGGCAAAGTTGAACCTTGATGCTAGTTTTTGCGCATTTCCTCGCTAGCATTCAACAGTTCGAGGATGCTGACCCTGGAGTCGGCACTTAAGATTTAATGCTTGAAAGGACTGTGAAAGCTCCCACCAACATATGTGTGTTATATCTACTGTGGCGTACTGTGGCACTGCAGGATGCAGAAACTGAAAGTGATGCTTCAGGTCCCAACTGACCCTTCCTAAGTCCCGTCTCTTCTTGGAATGTCTGTCAGCTTTCTCCTTTCCTGTTTCCTGTCCTTAGATAGGCTATGTGCTAGGCTGTCTGTGTTGAAAAGAAAAACTATATAATGGCTTTTTCCTGAAATCATCTGATAGCTAATTTTAGCAAAACACGAGCTAACTAGCTAGCTAATCTACATCAATCGTTAACTAGATAGTTAACAAGTGTTTTGCTTTGTATCAAAATTCTGGCTAACGAGCCAGCTAATCTACACCAGTCTTCTGCTACAGGAGCTACTTTCATCTGATAGCTAATTTTAGCAAAACACTAGCTAACTAGCTAGAGTAATATAGGTCAATTGTTATCCACAGAAGCTAGTTACACCTGACTGCTAATTTTAGCTAAACACTAGCAAAAGCTAGCTAATCTACATCAATCGTTAACGAGATAGTTAGTTTTTTGTCAGTATCAAAACTCTAGCTAATTTGCCAGCTAATCAACATCAATCCTCTGCTACAGACGCTACTTACATCTGATAGCTAATTTTAGCAAAACACTAGCTAACTAGCCAGCTAATCTACATTAGTCATTAGCTACAAAAGCTAGTTAAACCTGATAGCTAATTTTAGCAAAATACTAGCTAACTAGCTAATCTACATCAATTGCTTGCTAGTTAATTAGCTAGTGATTTGTTAACATTAGCTAAAGATGTGACTATATATGTGACTTGTCCAGAGCATCATCTTTTGGCTTTCTTTTCGATATAGGTTAGCCTAGCACACAGTAAATCTAAGTACAGGAAACAGGAAAGAAATTTGATAGAGATTAGCGTTTAGCACGCTTGCTCTACTGTTGTTAGATCACAGAGCACAAAAAGGGGCGGGCCTTAGGAAGGGTCAGTTGGTTCAAACATTGCAGTCTTCCAGCAGCATCCATCAAATCCAGGAAAAAAAAAACATTCTTAAATGACAGGAATTATGTCTGAGTGTCTGAGGCCTCACTTTTTTTCCTCTCTTGAACAACCTTCAGTCAGAGGTTTCTCCATAGTCACTCTGCACACATCTGCTTGTCTTTTTCATCTTTGTTTACCTTTACACACATTGTCAAGATGATTGTGGTTCATATCAAGCACCCACTGCCAAAACCATCATCAATAAGTCTCAGGCAACCTGTCAAAATAAAATCTGTAGATCTCAGAACATATTTCAATAAAAAAAAAAAAAAAATACAGGTAAATGCAAAATCCTATGAATATTTTAAGTCATTCAGCGTCTACCAACTAGTAAAAACCTTTCATCCCAGGTATACTTCTGAACAGCGCTCAGTAAACCACCAGAAAATCCTTTCAAAGTGTCTCTTGCATCACTAAACTTTTCTCACCTCACCACTTCAAATGTCTCTCACATACTCAGTCACTCAACATGCCTCTGCGCCTTCAACCCTCAGGTCCAATCACCACAACTGGATGCATCTCCTCGGTGAGCCCCACTGGTCAACCCAGTGGGTCATGTGATCATCAGAATACTATTAGTAAAATAAATACTGTTTCCTTCATCCTTCGCTTCCTCCTCCTTCAGTTTGCATTTTTCCTTCAGTCTCTTCATCCTCCTTCCCACTCGTCCCTTAACTGTCTCTGAAAGGAGCCGTTTACTCTTCCTCCTCCTCCTCCTCCTCCTCTTCTTCTTCCTCTCCTTCCTCGTTGGCGTAGATACCGGCTTCCCACTTCCGCGCCATGTCGCTTTTCCTCCTGGTGACACGAGTGGCCTCCAGAACCTGTCGATTATAAAACAGCCCATCAGATGTACGCACAATCAGAACAATCAGAGCTGATCAAATCCCTGCTGCTCGCCAGCTCAAGGGATAAACTGGTAACACAATCACAAAAAGAAAACACACCACAGTGACTTTAACGTAGCATGCAGTGTTTGTCAAAAACTGAGGAAGCGCTTGGTTAAACCATCCTGCAATTAAGTTTTCACAACCAATGGCCAAACCACATGAACCGTCCAATGAAGCGCACCTGCAGTATTTGACAATAAAAACAAAATTTAATCCTTTTCATGAAAAGTTTCATGCTTGAACACTAGATTTGTGCAATATTTTATGTTCTCTGATCATTGTCTCTCACACACACACAATCACACACTTACAAACAGCATAATCACATCTACACACACAGGAAAGATTTCTTTGTGAGCAGGAATCCAGGGTGAAGGTGATTGTGGGTCTAGATGTTCTGTGTTTAGGTCTTACTCAGTCGTGTGTGGTAATTATGATGATTTCCACAACACTACTACTCAAGCTTCTAAGTTATTGTTACTACAGCCTCCAACTGTGATGATCACAACACAGGCATCCACCACATACCACAAGCACAATGCACTCATAAACACACACATCATATCTTTTAACAGTTGTATATTTTGAATGAAGAATGCTGTGTATTTAGAAGAAAACATCATATATCCAGAAAGATAGAAACATATGTAAAGATGTTTCAAAAATGTTGATTTATCAATATTGAATGTTTGAAAAGCTTTTAATACTCATTTTCCACAGAATCGAAACACCAGTTCAGAAGTAAATTAACTCAGATGTTGTTGTGCTTAACATGCACTACTATTAATCCTACTTAATTTTAAATAATTCAGTTATCTTTAAAGGTCTGATCTAAATAGAAAAAACAAATTCGTTTCTAAAAGGGTTATGTTTCTTGTTGTCATGTTAGAGCTTTGCTATATTTATCTTTAATAAAAATCTGAAGTTTTATGCCTTCAATTTTGCATATTTTCCCCTGCAGTAGGGAAAAAATCATGTTGTCAATATTTTTCAAGGTGTCTTACTGAAGTTAGATATTCCAGTTTATGAGTAATATGAGGTTTATTGTTCAACACTTACAACATTTTGACTGTTTTTTATCATCCAAAACTTTCTGTTACTTTTCTGTTTTAAATAGGGATGTAACAATAGCAAAACCACAAGACATAATAATACCATATTTATTGCAATATTAAAAACCAAAAACTGTCCCTTATTAGCTAATGAATCTGATGTGTATCGCACTTTTTGTTTGAAGAAAATTTGCTTTTCTTTTTAACTGAAAGTACTTCTGCTTTACTTATTTAATCAGATAAAATAAAAGTAGCAAGCCATGACCGAAGCATGTGCAAAAAATTGTCATGAGTTGTCTTGGCAATGAATGTCCAAATGATGTACGTACAGTAACAAAACAAAAACAAAGCAGCAGACACAAGCAGTCTTTAAAAAAAAAAAGAAGATAAAATTAAAAAAGATAAAATAAATTAATTATTTAATATCACAGTATATATTATCACAGTCTGATACGGTACTGAGACATTCTCTTATTGATATATCGCAAAATGTTGATATATTGTTCCATCCATTTTAAAGGATATCAGTGTCAGAAGCTATTAATTCTTTTCTAATATTTTTAAATAGGTCACATTTTTTATTTGTTTAGTTTTGCTGTAGGGTATATACTGTATTTTTTATATGGATGGTAAGTACATAACATTGTGCATGGGGGTAGAGGGGTGGGAGGGGGGTCAAAGTTCACATCAAACTCATGGACAAGCACATGCAGCATCAACACCACAGGGCAGAACAGTAATGCATTGACACTACAATCAGACCTGGGACCAGATAACATACAACTTTTTAAGTGTCTTTGACAGAATCCAGCCAGTCTGGTTTTTCAAACAAAAAATAATACATCACTGTTGATATTTTCTGGACTGGTTTCATGTCTTGGAGGCTGAGGAAAGTGACATAGTTTGTGTTTCTTACTGCTGAGTCATTTACAATGAATGGATAATGAGAAAGTGACTGCCAGTGGAAAACTTCACTCTTCTCTGCCTGTCATGTATTTGGGAACTTTCTCTTCTGTCTTAGTTGAACTGAAGTAACCCTGATCCAAACAAATCACCACGTTCTACTGGTAGGACCCGGGGTACGTCTTAATCTATTCAACCATAAAGTCTGTCTTCAGTTTTTACAGAAACAGTCCAGATATACCCAGGAATGTATTATTTTGTCATTTTAGTCTGACCCAGGTCTGTCAGCAAAGGCAGTCAGTGGAGTGAACAGGTACCTCAGTGGTTGCCTCGTTAGCCAGCAACAAACGGGCATACTGACCGACCAGCAGGAGAGAAACAACAGTACACAAAGTCAACACATGTGATGTCATCATGGATTAACGCCAAGAAGATCAACAACAACCCTGCTGCCTTGACGTTCAAGATAAATTCAGTTAATATCTTGAAAAATGCGTGGTAACCATGAATGAAATGTCAGCGTATGATCTGTTGGTTACACACTGTGAACCCCAGTTCATCTAAGATTAAAACTTTTAGCAGAGTCCACACAAATGTTCAGAACTGTCAAAATTAAAGCCCAAACTCTCTGATTTCAGCTTCTTAAATGTAATTTTTTTCTTAACTCCTCTGTGACAGTAAACTGAATGTCTTTGGGTTGCGAGTAAGACATTTAAAATGTCAAGCTAGGCTTTGGGAAAACAATGATCGACATTTTTCACCATTTTCTGACATTATAAAACAACAACTATCAACTGATTATTCTAGAAAATAATCGACTGATTAATCTACTATGAAAATAATCATTAGTTGCAGCCCTATCTTAGCTGTTAATAAACATTTCAGTTGAGTGAGCAAATTGGGGTTACGGTTGTCATGTAAAGTTGCCCTTAGGTGTATCTTGCCTTGTATGTTAAATCGAGCGTATGGTGCTTATGAATCAAGAAAACAGGTTGGGAAGTGAAACTACTGTCCTCATTTTTTGGTTATGAAAGTTTTTCCCACCATGAAATCCATTTTGCCACATGATCATTCTTTGTGGACTTTAAAAGACAGTTAACTCTGCTAAAATGTAATACTTCCTCTCATGAGGGACCTCATTCTGAACAATGCCACACTGCCACAAGTAGCCTGGCACTGAAAATACCTATTCGGATACAAGAAAAAAAAGAGAAAAGATGGAGTCAGGACGGAAATCCCCCAGCGTCTGTGCCTCATTTTCAGTTTTACTTCTTGCTTCAGGGTGGGAAATTCCCTTCGGTGTTGTACAGTATTTGCTCATGCCAACAGGCCGGGACGGAAGCATTTGACTGTGTTGATATTAACAAATCCCAATGAACCACAAGACTCAAACAAGCGAGTAATGTGTGTGAAAAGCTGTGATCACTTTTGTGCTATTTTCACTAAGTGAGACACATTTTTGTTGATGTAACGTGGTCACAAGTTCAACAAGAAATTCTGTTTATGAAAAATCTACAGATTTATTTTGTAATATTTTATTTAGTTAGAGTATTTTTATTTTTAGCACCAACCAACAAACAAGAGGGTTATAGGCTACTAGGTGTCGGTCACTGAAAGTAATACCTGTGCAAACCCCCTAAGAAATGTGTTTACTGTACTTTGTCTCTGCAGTTTTTCTACTGTAAGCAGACAGCTTTGAATAGAGTTCATGCCTGGGAATCAAGCTGACTTTGCTTCTCCAGGTTTAAATACTTACACTGTTGTCCTCCAGCTTCTCCCTCCTCTTCACCTTGTGTGTTTCATAATCTTCCATAAGCGTCTGCATGAAGTTTTTGGGTCGTGATCCTACGGAGTCCTCACTGCCAGCGTCAGACAGGGCTCCTTCTGAGGGTGAGGGTGAGACGGGTGGTGCAGGTCGAACCTTCTCAATCTTTCCTGCACGTCACAGGAAAGCATGTGGGATTAGAAACACAAATTAGCACGATTCACCAAGCATTAAAACTGTTATGTACACAAGATAAAATAAACCATGGCAATGCCTTTCTCACATGACATTTTCCTTTTACAAACACAGGTGCTGCTTCCAGTTCTAGTGCTATGTCTCCATGCTGGATCACTGTTACAGCTTACTGGCACATTTAAATAGAATAAAGCCATTGTTGCTCTTATTAGTCACACATGAGAAAAGCTGCATCACAACTCCATTGTGGTTTCAGATGTGGTATGTTTTAAACCACCTTGTTTCCTTTGTTTACTCTCTCACACATCTGAGAAATTACTACACACACAAAAGGAAAACCCCTATAAAACACCTCAACATCTCCCACTTGTTGTGAGAAAAACACTGTACTATAATATTCTATAGTTTTTTTGTACTGTTTTTTTTTTTCAATTATTAATAATCTTCCCATAACAAACAGGTTTGGTTCAGTTATCAAATTTGACTTGGTGATAACATTAGAGGAAAACATAATGGATCAACAAAGTTATATTATTGACCCTTCATAAGTCCTACCCCTTCTTGCTCTGTGCTCCAATAACAGTCGAGTAAGCTTGGTTACCTGGCTGAACAACATTCTCCTTTCCTGTTTCCTGTATGCTATCTGCTAGACTCGCCTTTGTTGAAAAAAAAACAAAAAGGCATCATTTTGAAAGATAATTAAAAATATAGGTTATAACCTACACACTCTCACACACACATATATAATGTAGCTAAACAAAGTCCTCACTAACCTGGTGCTGTCCTCGCTGTCAGAGTGAGTCTGGCTGGCAGGCTGTTGCTCTTCATCTTATCTGCTGGGGAGATGGTGGTTTGCCGCATCCCCGTCCTCACGTGACCACCATGACTGCTGCTGGAAGTGTTGCTGGGCCGGACGATGACCACAGGCTGCGCCTCCCTCTGCTTCTTCAGCTCCTCCTCCCTCTGCTGAGCTGCTCGGATCTCCTCCTCAATCATCGACAGAGTCCGCTGCTTCTTGGAGCGCAGGCGGAATGGGCCACTGGCCGGCTCGACCTCTGGGGCTCGTGCTACTGCCGCCGTGCTACGCAGCTCGGCCGCCTCAGAGTATTTGCTGAAGTAGCTGAACTCTGGTTTTTCTGGGCTCGGAGGAGAAGGAGGGCGGTAGACTGGGGTCGGCCTAGGAACTGGAGCCGTTGCAACAGGAGCTGGAGCTGGAGCTGGAGTTGAGGAGGCAAGTGCTCGGGCATAAGAGGACTGGATCTTAATCCTGGGGCCTCCATCTTTGGGTCTCTGTGGTGGTGAGATGGGCTGAGAAGGAGGCGGAGAAGGCGTCTGGAGGTGTGGTTGCTGTGCTGGACTGGAGGGCTGCTGCTGCTGTGGAGCCTGCTGTGATTCTGAAGGCTTCTCCTCGGGAAAGACTCTCACCTCTGGCCGTCTCTCTGGCTGAGGAGACAGGTTGGATGGAGCAGGACTGGAGGGCACAGGTGATTGGAGGCTGGGAGCTCCACCAGAAGACACAGGAGAGGAAGAAACTGGCACTGGACTGCTTGTGGAAACTGAGGATGAAGACATGGGGGTGCTCACCTGTGAAGAATTCAAGTCAGACGGCTGCCACTCATCTCCGTTCTGAGCTGCCAGGGCATTCTGGATGGCGTTTTGGACGAGCACCCCTGCATGGTACTCCAGCTCGTCTTCTGTTGGACTGCCACCGGCCTGTCCGTTGACTGGTGTGGTGGGCTGTGGGGTTGGCGGTGACACTGGGGTGAGCGGCAGCGGGGTCGGTGGTAGCGAAGCGCCGCTGTCTGAAACATTATCCAAGCTGAACACGGTCGTGTCCTGAGAACGGACAGATAACTCGTCCAATCCTGAGTCAGACTCCTCTGGGTGAAAAGACGGATGGAAGTGGCCCTTCGCTTCTTCCTCCTCACGCAGGATTGTCATTACAGCTCGTGCACAAGTAAATTCTCCTCCAAGGCCTTCGTCAGACCAGGTCACATGACTGTCTCCGCTTTCTGTGACAACGTCACTGCTCCCCTGGCTGACCCTGGTTGTGGATTTCGAGAAGGGTTTGGCGGAGTAAATATGAGGAGCTACATCTCTCTTGGTGGCCTCCCCCTGCAGAAACTGCTTCCTGGCAGACGAGAAGTCGATCTGCTCCTCCACGATGTCCACCTTCCTGTTCAGCTCCGGGTCAAAGGTCACCATTGTGGGAGGTCCCGACACCTGGGGCTGTGAATAGAGACGGGAGGAGAGAATACAAAAGAAAGAGTTCAATTCAAGATTCAAGTTGTTTACTGTCACAACGGTTGTACAAGTACAATCATGTAGAAAAATTTGGGTGGGATGCTCCATTACTAAGGAACAATACACTAAGCACTGAAGACAAAAGAATGAAGTATACAATAATAAAATAAAATGTGCATAAAATAAAATACACAACAAAATAAAAATTAAAATTAAAATTAATATAAAGGGAAAAGGAGAGAACTTAAAATGCAACAGAAACTTAAAGTGTGACAGAAAACAAACACTCATCTGCATTGTTTCAGAGTGGTATGGGGTGTGTGTGTGTGTGAGTGTGTGGTGTGTGTGTGTGTGTTACCTGTGTACATGCATAAGTATGATTCTGTTTCTGCTGTTTTCTCTCCTGGTATTTCCTAAGAGACTCGAGTTGCTCTGCGTCCAGCTGCTCTTCTAAAGGAACCTTAAAAGAATAAATGAACCAACCGCTCAATCAACTTGTCAGGAAGACAACAGAGTTAAAACTGAATAAAAAGACCCCAAACTAATTAGAGCTTTAAGGGGTGGGCTAATCGGGGCATCTCCTCATACTGTTTTAATCAGGAGACACTGTGCACTTTTGAAACTTTTGACAAGACGATTATTGGCTGCCAACTTTGTTGAAAATTGCATATTATTTAATACCAATACTTTTGTGCCTACTTTCCCATATTAGTGAAATTTATTATTAAAAAATATGCTAAATTAGTCTCTTCTAGCACACTTATTTTGATTGCTAATGTGTAATTAACGTGTATTTTTTTTCAGCTTGTGACTCAGTACTTCCAAACAAATCCTAAGTCACACCTCTTTTTACTGGATCTGGATTTTTTATATCACAATTCAGCATTTTTGATCCACCCGTTGGTGCCTGTTCACTGGTCACATTGGAAAGTTCTTTTCCTTCATCATTTGTGATTTGTCTTTTATCAAAAAATAGAGCCAGGAGAGTGAAATGTGCACAGAAAGATTGCAGATCATGCATGTTCTCCAGCATTTGCCACCTTTGTCTCAAAAACATCCAGGGAAAACCCTGTTATATTTGGGCCTTTGCCACATATATAAAACAAAAATGAGAAAGAAAACAGCTGCATTCCAGAAGATTCTTGGTCAAAATACTGTGAATTTCAGTGGAAAATATCAAGCTCAACCTCATGAAGAATGTTTGGCTGAAGAGTGTCAGTAGATATTTTATCACATCTGTTCATGACTGAAGTCTCATCATTCAGGCTCTTCCAGCTGCTGGAGGAATTGTGGCTCCCAAATAACAAATCATTACCACTTGTTTTGGGCCTGTCCAAAAGAATGTACTTTCTGGTTTGAGAAATAGTGACCATATTTGGGCCAAAAATCACTTAATTGGGATGAACTCGTTTTTAGGCTTTTGCATTCAACATCTATGAATACTGCTGTGTGCTTGAAATTCTGAGTGTAGCTGCTAGAAAACCAATTATAGGGAAATGGTTTAAGCAGAAACCCCATCTACAGAGGACTGACATAATATAGGCTAATTTATGAAATCTTTATAATGGAGAGAGTCACCGTCTCCATGAAGCTTCAGGAAAATTAATTTGGAAAAAAGTGGAAAATGTAAAGTTCCCCCAAATGCCTTTCTTTTGCTTAAATTTGTTTATGTAATTTAGTACACATATATATTTTTTGTTGTCTCCAGAGTAAAAACAGCCCATGTCCTATTTTTGTGTTCTATAACTACACAGTAAAATGCTGGAAAGTTGGAAAACTGTAAACTGGAAAACTAAACTATTACTACTAAAGATGACGATGATTCCATAAAGGTAAAAAAATGTAAAAAATAAAATAAAATAAATAAATAAATAAGTAAATAAATGAACAAATAACTGAACAGAAATATGAAATGTGAGGCTACCTCCTGAGGAGGGTTCCACCAGCGCTGGGCGATCCCAGGGTTTTTCTTCACTGCCTGGTCTTTGATCAGCTCCTGACGCTCACGCTCCAGCTCCTGAACCTGACAGGGGAAACCAACCAGGAGAAGAGAAGAATTCCTAACAATTTGCCCTCAGCATTAGTTTTTCATGACACATGAGCTGACAATTAGATAGGAGAGAAGTTGTTGGCATACTCAGTGTTTGAAGTCACTTTGCCCCTGCATACCAGTGTCTGTCAGTGCAGTCCAGTCGGGCCTGTTTGAGACCTGCTGGCAGGTGAAATAAATGTTTCCTATTGCCTCACCAAGCAGTTGTATTGCCTTGAACCAGTCACGTTCAATCCAGCTATTCTAAAGGACGATCATCAACAGTGTGACTCAGCTGAAAATGACACTTTTTTCCAGGAAATTTGTTTCTCATAAAAACAAGATAATGTGACCAAAGCTGCCCTTTTGTGCACCGCTGTCGCATCACGTGCTTGTGTCAGTTCATGTTGACTGATGACACACTTTCAATTTCACAATTTCTTCCTTTTATGGTGTAATTTCAAGAGTTCATGATTTGATCTAACGCCTATTGTGGTAAGTACAGTATAAGCTATGATAAGCACTGTAGATGCAGAAAGTACAAACATATACTGTACCTTATAAATATATATACTTTGTCTTTAAAAATACTTTCTGTGTATTCTGTCCTTCTAGGACTGACCTGACTCTACTTCTACATATTTTCCTATTTTTCAGACCTATGTAGTAATGTTGAGACTTCTCCTCCTTTAAGTCATGGATACAATTTTGAGTCTTAACAAATAAAAATATATACAAAGTTCAGCAATCATATTCAGTTTTAAAATTGTTACAATAAAACAGATAAGGATCAAGAAGTATTACTACATTCAACAGTAGCAATAGTGGTAGTAATTATGTCATAATGTTGCAGGCATTTTAATGATGTCTTATACAACAAAGCAAGCAGTTTAGATTTTGTGGCCAAAAATCAGCATCTCACTTTCAAGGTTTAGAGTCAGAAAGTTATTATTGTCTTTAAGTACCTTAATTTATGCTTTTTTACTTTATGTTCATTTGGTAGGACTTGCTCAAGAATACTGTATATTCTTCTACTAACAAACCTTCCCCAGAACTCGTATTACTTACTACCACTTTTGTCAACACAGACACTGAGTCTAGATTGACATTAACAGTTTGTTTCTGTTCCTGTGTGTCTGTATCTGTTACAGCTGATACATGATCTAATGGCTGTTTACCTCCTCTGCGGGTCGTCTCCTTGTCACCCTGACCTGCTGCTCCTCTCCGGGGGTGAACAGTTTCGCAGGCCGTCTCTCCTCCTGAAACGCTCTCAGCTCAAACTTGGCCCCGCTGTGGCCCGACTCCTCTCCCTGTACATGCCCATTGGTCCTTAGGGCAGAGTCGTCCTGGTGGAGGAACGTGGTCTGTCGCTGCCCCTCCACGATGATTGATTGGTGACTGACAGGCGAGGAGGCCGACACGCAGACAGAAGGAGAGTTTCCATCAATGGTGATTGGTCTGGGGTGTTCTGACGGAGAAGAGTTTCCGTTGGTGGGTGTTTCTGAGGCGGCATCTAACACCTGGTCCAGGTAGCGGATCTCCTATAGACAGAGCAGATAATCAAATTGCTGTTGTGTGGAGCTATAGTACTATAATGTTCACCAAACTCCTGTTATTAGAGCAAGGGCATAATATGCAGATGACATGAGAGTTCATACAACTATGGCTGTATGCTGCAACTATGACTGTATGCTCTGGGTTTTGCACTGCTGGTTGTAAAAACAAAGCAATTTAAAGACATCACTTTGGGCTTGGGAAATTGAGATGAGCATTGTTCACAATTTTTTGACAATTTTTAGACTGAAGGACATTATACATTGTGAAAATAATCAGCAGATTAAGCGATAATGAAAATGATTATTTGTTACAAGTCTAAAAGAAAAGGGCATTCCTAGTCATTATTTAAAAAAATATATCTGTTAAAACATTTTACTACCAACTTAAAATTTTTGTTTATCTAAATAGTTACAGATTTTGACAGCATCCTGTAAAACATTTATATCAGCACAAGCTTAGGCACAGCTGGACTCTATAAATAGATATCTGCATATGAATGCAGAAACTGTGGGTAAGGGACAAGATTTTAGTTTCGGAAGTATTCTGGTTTCCATCCATTTGTAGTCTAAGGAGTACTGACCGATCGCATTTGAATGGGCATTAATTCTGTCCAGGTAAACAATCTGTGTGGAGAAAAAAAGCGATGGTACGCATCAGATGAAATACAGTCCCAGAATCCATTAGCTATTGAATAAAGAAATTCCAAATCTTTCCCTAAGACTAAGAACCAGTACAATGCCCACTCAGCTCGAAATAAACAGCTCTTGGTGTTGATACCTGCTCCCCTCCAGAGAAAATAAAACAAGAAACTAAACATCAGAGCTGGATCTTGCTCAGACAACCTGCATACCTGCACCACCTCGCTGTCAGGAGTCTCTACTTTCACACTAACACGGCTACTAGGGCTGCTGAGGCAGCCATGTTGGATCTGCTGGCTCTCTAGTTCCATGGTTGCAGGCCTGTCAGTGATAACGCTGACCGATTCCTGGAAACTGACGCTCTTCAGGGCTCGCTCTCTTGGTGCTGGGTCACTGACATCCTCGGCTGCCCGCCACGATTTCTGTCAGCAAACAAACAAAAGACATGATCGTCAGACATACGGTATGTTGGGGCTGTGCACTTTCATGATCATGTCAATAAAGACAGTGTTTGCTCAAAGCAGGAAACAAAGAGAACCTGTCATACTCTGAATTTCTACAAACACACACACCTCATACAGACACACTCACACACATAAATCTGTCTGCCTGCATTGCAGTAGTACAGTGTGTTAAGTTAAACCTCTGCAGCGATAGGATTGTTCTACCACTAGGGGGCGCCAACTCCCATGTTGTTGCTTTATGGCAGACCAGAAACATAACCACCTTCCACATTGCTGAAAAGAAAACTATTGTATCTTTGATGGTAAACGTTGAAAACAAATAATACAAATACAGTAATTCTTTCTCAGATGCGGTGTGCTCTACAGCCGAACTGGCAGTTAGGATGGCATTATAATATAATATATTATAATATTTGGAAAAAGTTTGTAGAAGAAGAGAAAAACTGAGCTTATTTTGTCCCGATTAAAGATCTGAATCCAATGGTCCTACGGTAAGTGGCATCATTTGACACTTGAACATGATATTTTTGCTTTAAAGATTGTTACACACATTCACTCCCTGTATCTTCGCAACCTCAGCTGTTCACAGAGCAGTCTCCCTGATGTGTTTTGGATGAAGTGCCTGGCTCAAGGCCACATCATCGGTAGTTGTTATGAGAGCTAGCAATACGTCTTCCAAAACCTAAATTTCCCTGCGGAGTTGGTTGCACAGCCTGTAGAAACCGGCTGCGCAACTGATAATGAAATAAGGTGTCAAAATGTAATAAATGGCTTCCAAATGAAATTAAATCTGTCAGCTTCAAGCCTACAATCAACAATTATTTTTATTGTTTCTGAATCTGTTGATTACTTTCTTGATTATTCAACACGTTGTCTGGTCTATAAAATGTCATAAAATGGTGAAAAATGTCATAGGGTGAAAGATGACGTCCTCAAACGTTTTGTCCACAACAAAGACCCCTCAAGGTATTCAGTTTACTGCCAGAGAAAGAAAAATCAAAATAACTCTTATACTATGACCCTGTGTACATTATGAACAAACATGGGTCACTTCAGTTCATAAAAATAGGAACACTTATTCAGTGATGTAATTATAATGTTGATGAACAACAGCTAACACAGTTCCTGAAAACAATTATATCATCACTGCAGAGAGTGTTACACCCTTATGAAGCAAGAATCACCAGTTAACAAAATACTGTGATTTTGACTTTTTTTTTATTTTCTCCAAACTCTGACATTCTATGAAAACAGTGAACAGTAGAGACTACTTGTCACCGGTTAGCTACCAATATGTGCGGGCTACTGAAGTCTAAATTTACTGAGCCTACTGAAACTGCTATCGCAATCCTACAGAAGAACCAGAAACATTAAGGGTGGACTATAAAAAAACCAAAACAATAACGAAATTTAGGAGCAATGGAAGCAGGAGTTCAAGTGGCTAGAAAATGACACATCTAAGGACGAAATGTAGCCTACTGCGCTAGATTTTATTGCCATTACACAAGTTTATGATTGGACCACCCAAAATGTACTTTGGCTACCATATTTAGGGGCTTGGTGGCTCGTAAGGCCAGTGCTTAAAATATTAGTGTCTATCTCTGGATCTTGTAAAATAGTTTTTGCATTTTCTAAACTAAAAAAAAAAAACTAATTACCTATAATTGCCTGTCACATTTCACTGAGGGTGTAATTTATCCAGGAAAGAAATTTCTATATGTGGGTTGAATTTCTGGTTAAAAGACAGGAGGGTAGACACACTGGCCTGCAGGGATCAAACCTGTGACCTTCTGTTTTTGTGAACCATCCATCCGACACATTCCAGACACACCGTTAGCAAGAAGCTACATTTACACACTCCTGTCTTTACTGACCGTTCTGTTTCTACTAACAAATACTCTATTGGCTTCCTGCTTTACTGCCTTTCACCCATTGCACCTCTGTTAAAAGGATGTGTTTACATCCATCAGAGGCTGTTGACCCTCGTCTTTGTAACACGTGAGAGTGTGCGTGGGGACTTAATGAGGATCACTTCAGTGAATTGGAACACTGTTCAGTTTAAGTACACATGGCCATAATGAGGGAGTATTTGCTTTTTACCCTCTTTTTCACTTAAAGACTCAGACACACTACCAGACTGCCATTTAACTCTCAACATGAGGCGCTACTGCAGAAATCAGTGGCAGACTGCAGTCACACAAAGAGGGTGGCTTAGCTTTAAATCTAGACAATTTCCTTTTCGGTTTCTTGGTCCCATCCCCTCTAAATCCCCTGTCTCCCTGTTTAGTGCTCCTTTTGCGTATTTTCCTTCCTCTTTGCTTCCTCTGTCCTCTCTGGGACTTTTCAAATATTCAACAGTGGTCAGTGAAGTCACATGGTGGATTATAACACTCTGCCTCTCCTCAAAAAGCCCCTCATGTACACTGAAGCAACACTCTTCCCTGTCCTCCTCAGCCCTGCCTTCATTCCTCTCTCTTCCTCCCTCCTATCCTCATGTCTGTTGTTTCTGCTGCGAGAAAAACAAATGTTCTCTGAGGGCATTTTGGTGACCCATCTGGCTCAGTCACATGCAAATTCCTCTCTTAATACTGTCTCATGAAGTGTGTGTTATATCTATCAGAATAAACATATCCTCTTGAAAGAATAACTCACAAACTTTCAATTTAAGACTATTAATATTAAAATCTAAATAATAAATAAAAAGACAATGTAAAATATTAATTTTGCTATTGTTTCAAGGTTGTTCTAAATATAAAACTGTTCATATTCATATACAAGTGTTTAAGGCTGACATCTTCTGGTTGGTTGATTGGCAGGTCGATATGCTCTTGTCCGACAAAAATTGTTGATTGGACAGTCGCTGAATGAATGAGAATGAGAGACAATTTACTGAACATTTACTCACCTCCAAACTTAATTGATACCATGTCAAAGCATCGGCACAGATTGCTACATCGGCCCCCAGCCTCAGAGGACAGAAGAGCTGAATAAAGTTTATTTTGTGGATTTTACTTTGCCGGTCCTTAACAAGGACCGGCCAGTAATGCAAGGAAGCAGGTTAAGTAAAAGCTAAATGATAGATTACTGTCTGTCTATGACCCAAATACAAACGTTAAGGCTGTTTTACCATGTTTTATATTGTTTTAGTGTTTATTTTAGTGTTGTGTGGCTAATGTGGTTAATCCCACAGGGTGGGGTGATGTTGGACTGATGTAATATTGAGGAACAGTCAAGGGAAACTGTGTGAATGTTCAACTTCATTTGAAGCCAACTAAATAACAAAAGTGGTATAGATCAGATGACGATAATGTTTTTTGCATGTTGATTTTGTGGAATTTTGTACTGCAGCATGAGCTATGTCAGCATTAACTTTGTTGTTATACGGAAGCTGGTCTTTGTAGACATTCCCTGAAGGTAATGTTATAGCTATGTGTGAAAAAGAAATGGTCAAGCTGCAGGAAGTCATTTACTACACAACGTTGTGTAACTTCACTATACTGAGTCAAGTGCACTCAGTATAGCCAGTTTACTTAATCTAGAAATGATTTGAAGATTTTTTTCCCCATCGACCATTTGATTGGTTGAAAAGTAGGTAGAATTTCAGTTGACCAAGATTTTCTTTGGTTGAGTAAAGCCCTATAGCTGATACAGAAAACCAACCTATAAACCAAAAGAAATTACCAATGAAAAAGACAGAAAAGACAAAAGGACACATTAATTGCACGTCGTTTGCCTGAAAGGTGTAAAGTGAGAACCATGTTAGCAGCTCTGTGAGACTGTACTTAGGGACAGTAGTGATTTGAGCTAAATGCTATTATCAACATGCCAACATGCTCACAATGCTATAATGATGATGCCAAGAAGGTGTAATGTTTACCATGATCACCATTTTTTGTGTCAGCATGCTAACATTTGCTAATTAGCACAAAACACAATGTGCAGCTGAGGCTGATGTTAGTGTATTTTTTGGGAATGGCAGTATCTTATCTACTTTCTTTGTTTTCTTCTCACCCTGCACATCAATAAGTCTAATGATTTTTTTCTGCCAGTTAATTTTAGCAACCTTGTGAGGACCAGATGTCACTCTTATGTACACGCTGACACAGACGAGGTCATCTGTCTCGTTATAGTCGACCTATTGTATATATTGTGCATGTATGGGAGTGCATGTGCAGGAATGTGTGTGTGTGTGTGTAGGAGTGTGTGTCCAGTGGGCAAGATATTACAGAGGGGGAGGATATCCTGTTACTGCCTCAGGAAAACAGTACTACAGTACAGGAATGTCTCATATGCAATGCTATTCTGCTACACACACAATAAAAAGGAATGTGTGAGACAGTAATTGTGCAGCAGTGCATGGCGGTGTGAGCGTGTCCTTTCAACTGAGTGTATTTGTGTAGGAGGTGTGTATTCACTTGTGTGTTTCTGACTCTCATTGAGGTGAACTGACATTCCAGGCATAACTAGCTGTCCTCAAGGCTCCAACTCTTAATACTTGTGATGAGGGACACTGTACACCCTGCTTGGCTAGCTAAAGGAGCAATGTATGTGTGGCTGTGTGTGTGTGTGTGTGTGTGTGTGTGTGTGTGTATGTAAGTGGGGAAAGAAATAATTTGTTAGAAAAAGCTAAAATTCTTCAGGGTTTGTTTGAATGTCTAAAACAATGTGTTATTACCCTTGGACCAACAGTTAAGGCTCCATTAGCATGTAAATACACAAAATGTCTGTGAAACACTTACATGAAAGTGAAATATAGGGTTAATAGTCACAGTACTCCACCACCACTCACCACCATGATGTCAGCTGTGTGCGTTTTGAGTTTCTCCAAAAAAGGATGGAAAGCTAAGGAAAATCCTACAAAGTGAAGGCATTTTTAACAGCCTAGCCTTTTTATAGATCTATTTTAGGGTCTGGTCATGGCTTTAGAATTTTGAATGAATATTAAATTAAGGTGAGGATTATGGGATTATTATAGGATTATATTGGTAAGGGCAAGTTTAGGGTTAGCTTTAGCCTGTGAAGTTTAGATCATAGTTAAGATTAGGTATTATTTTTATGGCTTGGATTTGGTAAAGCTAAGATTAGGGAAGGATTAGGGTGCTAAAATCTGAGTGTAGGGTTAATAATATAATTAGGGTTAACTGAGCTTGTTGTCCTATGCAGTGTTGTTGCTGTTGTTTTCTCTTTCAGATTAATAACTGAAAGGGATAGCTTGGATTATTTAATGTGGGACTGTATGAGGTACTTACTGATAGTCAGTCTATTAGCTATAGTAGATGTCCGTCAGCACCCTCCCAGTTTGGAGAAGCAGAGAGGAGTACCAGTGCGGAAGCAAAACAATGAACTGCAGGCTCAGTAAAAGTTATTTTAGCCATTTAAAAAGGCCAAACTAAGAAAACGCATTAGAACATTTTCACTGCTTTACCTTGCCGTCAGACAGCCATTTCCAACTGGAAACCACTGTTATATAACCCAATTATCACCCTCTCCAAACTCCATGGGTGACATCAGTTATTTTACCTTGCAGAACACAGGAGTTGCAGAAACACCACTGCCTTGATGTGTTAGTTTGTTTGTGTAATTGTGGGACTTTGGCAAATCTGAATCTGAATCCTTTTCAAACACCAAAGTCACACAATAAAACATGGAAACTGACCAACTGAAGCAGCGGTAGACCAGCAACTCCCATGCTCTGTGAAGTGAAATAACTGATTTCACAGATGAAGTTCGGTCAGTTTGGAAAGAACGATATCTGGCTTGCATTTTCCCCTCAGAAAAGGCCATGTGGCTGCAAAGAAAAGTGGTGAAATTCTAAATATAGTGTACACTTAAATGAATGTTGATTTTTTTTTAGGTGGGCCTTTTTTAAGTTGCTAAGATAACTTTTGTTGCTGATCGTGTCCGCAGCAGTTCATTGCTTAGCTTCCGTTCTGGTGCCCCTCTCAGCTTCTCCAAACTTGGGGCGTGCCAACAGGCATCTACTATAGTTAATAAACTGACTACCTCATACACCCCCACATTAAGTAATCTTAACCATCCTTTTAAGAAGAAAAAGAACAATTCCACCTCCATACCAGGAATGCAGATTAAAGTTAAGTAACTGAGAATGTCAAGGTTGATTTTATGGGTGGGAGTCAAAGAATTCAGTGGAAAGTCATTGCAAGTACAGTAATAAAGCCATGAGTCTATATCTGAGTCAGCTTACTATTACTGTTGTGTCCAAATGCTGTCTCATTCTCCGCCTGTTGCCATTCCCATCACATCTGGAAATGCTTATGCTCTGACTGTGATGCACAAAAGTCACAAACACACACTCACGCATAAATATACACACTTCAAACATACACACTCGGCTGCATGCTTGAGACTCTGGGGGGCTTGTGAGCCAAAACCCATTTACCAGAATATGAACTGACTGGAATTCACTGGAAGTCTCTCACACTCTATCTTTTGGTTTCACTCCATCTCACACACAAGCAAATGTTCCATGCCTTCAGTATCATGTCACAGGCATGTATCAGCACACGCTGTAGCCAGAACACATGGACACACACACCAAGCTCCTGTGCAAGCTAGTGCAGTCAGCGTTCCCGGCTCTGTTTCCTCACTAAATATGATCCTGTGTAGTAACTGGAGCCTGCTGCTAGTTTAACCTGGTGCTCATATCCAAACAGCCTGGATTATGAAACCAGGCCAACCAGCGCTATCCAAGACATACTCATGATTTCAGTCAGTTTCCGCTTGGGAGTGATGGTACGTCATTTACAAACTAAACAAGTGACTAAACAGACACATGTGGGTGACTTGTTGGTCAGCAGACAGACAGGTGGGCTGGGTGAAGAGGGAGCTAACAGCTGCATAAACTGGCATAAACATCAGGCTAGAGGAGAGGACTCAGTGGGGTCTTCAGACCAAAGTGTGCGCTTCAGTTATGCTGTAATATCTGGACAGCCTTTGCCACCACAATACCAGAATCTCAACTCTGATATCAATACCTAATTCAAAAAAATATAACTTAACATAACATCTGTTTGGGTGTTGCTATTTTATTTGGACTGACACTTCCGACTCTTTCCCCTTACAGTATTTCAGTTCGTATCAGACCTCTGTAGCGAATATTTCAGTGAATTTAAGCTTGCAGAACACATTTCTGATTAAAAAACTGACATGAAGTGAAGAGCCATTACATTTTAGTCATTTTAAGCAGCCATCTGCTCTTTTTTCTCATCAAACCAAAATATAATCAATCTAATAATACAGAAAAGGCTGAAAAATACCTTAAATAGCACAACAGAACTGTCATAAAACTAAACTATTCAACAAGTTAAATACGATTAGTACTCACCTGCTGATCTTGTGTCTCAATAGTAGATTTGTCTATTTTAGTGATATCTGTAAATCCATGGTGTAATTTTTATGGTAAAAACAAATTTCCTTCTACCATGTATGTGCCTTCTTTTAATAAACTTTATCCGTTTTTCCTATTTAGTTCTATTCCCTTCAGTCCAGCCTCGGTCCGTCCTGTTCCAGATAGTGGGAGTGCCGGACTTTTCCCTGGCCAAGCCTTTTCCTCCTCTTCTTCTCCTCCTTTTCCTCCCCTCCCGTCTCTTTCCTCTCCTCCACAAAGCCTCTCCTTTCTCAGTAACATTCCTGCCGGCAGCTCGGTAAGCTGTGATGTCATGGGCTAAGTGTGTGTGCGTGTGTGTGTATGTGTGTGTGTGTGTGCGTTTCTCCAGATGCCCTCCTGTACAAAGACCCCGTCTGTGTAGGCCCTCATACAAACACACACCAAAAACATCCACCCTGTGGCTCCCCACTCCTCCCTTCCTGTGTCAGACCAAGCCCTCTCTTTCCCTGCACCGTACCGTACTGTATGTCACTCCGACACTTTCCATTTAACCTGCAGCTCCTGTTAAAACGGAGGTGAGCGAGAGAAAGAGGCAGGCAGAGAGGCGATGATGAGGAGATGATGACTGATGAAAGGGGGAGGAGGTGATAAAGGAGGTAACATTATTTTCTTCTGTCATCATCAGTGTGGGACTGTTGACTCAGTCCCACATGAGTGCTAGAATGATGTACTGGCTGTATTCACCTTTTAATATCCCATCTTAAAACCTCAAAGCATTTAATTATTAGTGCCTTTATAAGTAGCATACTAGATACAGTACATGGTGGTCGGCACACCCCGAGTTTGGAGAAGCAGAGAGGGGTACCAGCACAGAAGCTTACCACTGAACTGCTGTGGACACGATCAGCAAGAAAATGTTTCATCAACTTAAAAAAGGTCCACCTAAAAAAAAATATCATTTGAAGTGTATGCTATACTTAGAATATTTTCACCGCTTTACTTTGCTGTCCGACAGCCTTTTCTGATGGGAAACTGCCGTTATACAGGCTAAGTATCGCCTCTCTCCAAACCAAGCAAACTCCATAGGGGAAATCAGTAATTTTACCTCACAGAACATGGGAGTTGCTAATCTACCGCTGCCTTGACCTGTCAGTTTTTTGTTATTGTGAGACTTTGGTGAATCCAAACTATCCTTCTGAAACTCAGAAGTCACACATTAACACAAACTAACAGATGAGCCAACCACTACCGTGTTCTAGGAGGTAAAATTACTGAGTTTGGTTGGTTTGGAAAGACTGATAATGGACTTATGTAACGGTGGTAATGTTGCCTCAGAGGCTTGTCTACCGTGACAAAAATAAACCAAATCTTTGTCATTATTTAGCTTAAAGGAGCAATATGTAACAACTGCACGTCCAAAAATGAGTTCTGCAGTCCAAACACCAAGTTAGAACCATAGACAGTATATTTAATGGGCTGGAATCCTATTAAATATACAATCTATGGTTGAAGCAAGTTGTTTCCCACTGCCCCTTCTCACCAGAATTGAGGAAGCTCAGACAGGCTGCAATAGCAAGCTATGAAGAGTCCTACACTGTAAGTTGATCAGCTGTTTACAAGTGTCAGTTGTCTGTCAATGCAAAGCTAAGCCCATAAACCTGAAAACAAAAGCCCACTGCCCTGAATATACATACATGGAGTTGAGTGACTGCCTGCCTTGTACTGGATCAGCTATTGATAACCTCAATGCCAAAATGACATGTCTCAGGGTCACTTTAAGGCTGCTTGTCTGTATTGGTGTGTGAATGTGTATCTGTTAGGTACATAGGATCAGACCAGTGGAAACCAGAGCTCACCTGGGTCATGGTTCACTTTCTCTGCTCACAAACACAACATCAAGACACACTGGAAACACTTTCCCGAATTTACAGGATCAATTAGCTAAATGATGAAGGAAGGTGCTGCGAGCCAGGTGCCGATGTCGGAATGCATTTCAGCAATTAGTTCTATAAAGGTTTAATTTTTAAAAGCCAAATAGGCAAATGACAAAATAAGTTTTACCGCAGTATTTGACAGTGATATATTACCTCTTCTCTGGACATTACTTTTGCTCTAATTAGCTAGTTTTCCTCCTCTCTATGGTGAAAGGTTGACCTTGTGTTGATGACAAAACCTGCTGAACCTGCTGTTGTCAGACACTGACCACAGAAAGCACAAGCAGTATTAATTAATGGCTTCTTTGTATATCAGGGCTGAAATATATAGAAATATATATCCTCTTTTTTTTTCCAAATTGTGGAACGATATAAAAGTTCAAAGGTTAAACACTTTTCAAAAGACAGCTGTGTTGGACTTCTTTGACCTGTACAAACTACAGGTCTTTTAACTTAAGGTTTAAAGCCCTTTTCAGTATTCATCTAATTGAAAATAGATTTAAATCAGGGGAGTTCGTTGAGAACAGCAGGGTGGTCCAGAGGTCAGCAAGGTTATTCTACTCTGTAGCTGCAAAGGAAGGCCTGTGTGTGCCCATGAACAGCTGGATGTCCTGTCAGATAGTGACAAACAGTAGCTCCCTACTAACTGAGATTTCTTCGGGCTGGAATCTTGTGGTCGGTTGATCGATATGCTCTTATCCAAACAAGCTCACAGTGGTCAGACAATCACTGGTGTTACTTTTATAAGGACAGAAGTGCTTCTCAATCCATTATTTTTGGGGATGTGACAAATGCAGACCTGATGTATTTTTTTAGTGATAGGCCATTTACTGAACATTAACTCAGCTCCCAGCCTCAGAGGACAGAAGAGCTGAGTGGATAAAGTTTATTTTTGATGACAACATGTGGACATTTTTCTCTGCTGGACTACTATCAATATGCAGCAGTTTCAAAACAGGTAATGGTTCAAGCTCCATGATGGATCGATCCCAGCTGTCCGTGACCCGACCTCAAACTCAAAAGCTGTAATATTTGACATGTTTTCTGTTGTTTTAGTGTTTATTTTGAAGGTCATCCTGTAGACCTTGGTGTTAGCATGCTGAACAGCTAGTGTGGCTATTCCCACAGGCTGAAGCAATGTTGGACTAATATTGTAATACTGGGGGACAGTCAAGAGAAACTGTATGAACTTTAAGCCCAACAACATGTATTAGAAATGGACAGGATCACAGCTTCCCAAAAGTGAAACCAAAGCATCTCAGTTGCCCCCTAGTAGAAGGCTGCAATACAAGTCATACATCCTGCCTCCCGCTGCAAACAGATAGCACAACGGCCAAACTAAAACATAAAGCAACACGTTAAATAAATGTTTCCCAGACATGTTCTCTGTCATTTTAGGTAGTTCTCATCTGAATTTTCATTTTTGGGTGAACTATCCCTTCAAGTTAATCTAGAGATCAAGTGCAGATCTTATTTCCTCGTCGACCAAATGATTGGTTGAAAAGTAGGTAGAATTTCAGTTGACCAAGATTTTGTTTGGTCGACTACAATCCTTGCATGAAATTTCTCCAGATAACATAATTGCCCACAATGCAAAACAAACAAAAAACTGTGATTAAATGGCTGTGCCACTCAAGCAAAATGCTAATACCACCACCCTGTTTAAGTGTCCCTGTTAAAATTACAAATCACAAGTTCTTGGTGAGTTCCCAGGCTAGAAATAACTCATATGATGATGAGAAATCGGTCACAGAAAATTGGGACAGTAACCCAATTATTGCATATGCACTGGGGAGTTCAATCCCTGTAACACACAAAGAGACTTGCAATGGTCATTATGCCGGTGCTGGTGATTTAAAGAAGGAAGAGTCCAGTAATGGTCAAGCTTTGTAAGATGAAAAGAGATACTGTTAGGAAATGAAAGACAGAGGAAAAAGAGACTATGGAAGACCGTAGGAGCATATGTGACAGTTTGTTCATGTCTGTGTCTACTGTATGTGTGATTGCTTGCATCTAGGTCAACACTTTCTGGTCAATAAAGAGTAGTGCCCAGAGCAGTCTTATGTCATGGAAGTTGATCATGATTGATCAGCGAATGACACACTTAACCATCACAACACGCCAGAAAGACACAAATGTCCATAGACACACACCTACGCACATTAAGTACATTAGAAACACAAAAGAATTTGCACGTAGAGTAAGAAACTACAGTGTTTATGAGTAACAACAGAGAAGTATGATCAACCTGTAAAGCACATTCACTCTTTTATAGTAATTAGGTCATGTCATACAAGGCTGCAGGGAATTCAGCTTGTGTCTCTGTGTGTGAGTATGTGTGTGTGTGTGTGTGTGCCAATTTAAATCAGTAATTTTACAAACAATAACCATCTTAAGGGAAGGCATGTATTTACTGGTGAAATCATGAGAATTTTTAATACACCAAGCACACAATGAAACACAGAAGAGCAAGCCTTTATTTTTTTCAGTCTCCTTTAAAGCCTAAGGAAGGAACGTTTTCAAAATATAGGGTTTTACTCATTCCTTTAAATCTGCAAACAGCCACTTGAGTATTAATTTAGTCCAGTCAAATATTCAAAATGCCAACATGAGATGAGAGCTCTTTAGCCTTGGTAGTGTTATAAGAAAGAGATAGGCAGTGAATATCTAGGGGAAGAAATTAAAAGAAATTATGTCCACTGGGGCTTGAAACATTGTAATTTTCTAGTGAAATAAAATAGAAGATTTAAAGGGAGAGTGTAACAGAGTTAGAAGTCCTGAGAAGCATGATTCTGCATCAGCAGGGTCTATTTCTGTCTTCAAATTTATTTAATAAACTGATTTTGGTGCATATTTAGGAGATACTTGACATTTACGGAACAGGAAGGAAGAGTTCATAATGATGTCTGAGTTGAGGAAATTGTACTATTAGGGCTTTTCCAGGCTGTAAAATCCTATTAAAAAGCAACCCATTTCACATTAAAGCTGCCAATTGCTGAGTCCAGCAGTGCCTGCAATGAAGGCCAACGCCCTCTTAAACCCCTCTGTCTCATTCAGTTATTTTAAAAACCCTCAAGTCCTGCCGGACGGATGATGAAGACAGTGAGAATGAATTAAAGATGGGTGGTGAACACTTTTAAAGAATTAAAACTAATGATGCTGCAAACTAAAGGAAGCCACTGATTGGATGAAAGCCTATCACAGCTTGCAGGTTATCTAAACAGGAAACCAGGAAGCTGCGCTAACTTGTGCCCATGGAAATGGCCGTCAACACAGGAAATACACCAAAAACTGGAGGCCACCTGCACTACGACACACACACACATGCACACAAAATCACAGGCTACTGGCAACATGCTGTGAGGTTCACTGGGGTCAACATTTGGCAAAATAAACACTCTGCAAGGCAACAACGAGGTCAGCCAATGCAATGCAAAATAGACAAAAACAATTAAAAATATTTTAGACCTAGTTTAAAGGGGTAGTTCGGATATTTTGAAGTGTGGTTGTATGAGGTACTTATCCATAGTTAATGGATTACCTACAGTAGGTGGAGGTCGACCCACCCCCAGTTTGGGGCAGCAGCAGGAGTACTGTTGTGGGAAGCTAGCAATGTACTGCTGTGGACAGGGTCAACAAGAAAACATATTTTAGACTAAAAAAATCCACCCAAAAATCAATTATCAGTTTAAGGGTATATGCTAGAGTTGGGCGATATGTTAAAATTTTCCAAACGATCATCGTCAGCCCATCCATCGGCGATTGACGATGTCATCGTCCCCCCTCCCACCTCCTCCCATCCTCTCGGGTCTCAGCTGAGAGACGTGCGCAAGCGGCGAATTCACTATGTTACGCATGCTGCGTACGTTCACTGCGTCCAAAAGAGAAAATAAACTCACAAAGTGTCTAGAAATTGCATGTTGTCACACTTATTTCCCATTTTAAATGGAGAAATACGACTGCACACCTTCTGAATTCAAGTTTCACTCTTTTACCAAACTAAGACGACCTTAATTGGCTCGTTAACTCCTCGGAAAACACACTTAATTCAAACTCGACAGAAAAACATGTAAAACTCACCAAACGTCTTTGTTAGTCTGTCCACTCTTCCAGCAATCACCAACTCTGGTTTGGTCAAAATAAATCCTCACTTTACCGCGTGAAAATAGTGTAAAAAGTCGGACTCTGCAGGCTGTTTTCCTCTCACTTGTCACCCAGCTTAGCGCGCTCATGGTCCGCGGAGTGGGTGTGAACTGCGCCGCTGGATGAGAGTGCAGTGCAGAGCAGAGGCTGTCACTCTGCAGACTATTACATTAGCAAAATAAAATGACACACATCGCTGTAAAAATCTTCCAAAAACACAAATGGCGATGGATTGTCTAAACGCCCAACCCTAATTTGAACTTTCACTTGGCGTTTAGTCTGAGATTTAAACATGGTACCAAAGTTCTCCTTGAACCTCAGTTCGGTGCGTTTAATCGCTCCTTTACACAGCGTATCGCACACTTTGCATACTCATCATTGAATATTTTGAAGTATTATGAAGTATTTCCATGCAAAACTGGTGGCAGACATTGTGTTGTGCGTCTAATATGGTAAAGCCACAAGTTACTCTCCTAACTGCATTAAGGATCAGAAGTGTCTGAATTCATGATGCTTTGTTCTTGTTAATCAATTAATTATAGCTGCAGTAAGATCCACTGTCATATGCACGCACGCAAACACACACACACACACACACTCTCCCACACTCTTCCTCTCTCTCCCTCTCCCTCATCTGCACATTCACCACAACCTCTGGTAGCATCGCCAAGGGAAAAAACAATAGTTGTTCATCTCTTTAATCGCCAATATACGATCGGATCGCCAATCGGCACAAGCCTAGTCTATGCAATATTTAGAATATTTTCAATAGAGTTACAACAGTTTAACTAAAAAAAAATTAAAATTCTCTGATTCCAGCTTGTTTAAAAAAGTTTATTTTGCCCTTTATGACAGTTAACTGAAAATCTTTGAGTTGTGGACAAAACAAGACATTTGAGGATCTCACCTAAGGCTATGGAAACTGATCAACACTTTCACCATTTTCCGATATTTTATAGACCTATTGATTGATTAACAAGAAAATAAACAACAGATTTATCAGCAGTTTCTCGCAGCCCTGATTCTTATCATTTTATCTTGCTGTCAGACAGATTTTCTCCCAGGAAAAAGCCAATTATCGCTTTCTCGAAAGCCACGGGACTGCTTTGGCAATTTGCATTAATTTTACCTCACAGAACACAGGAGTTGCTGGAAGACTTGAAGACATGACTCTGATTGGCTAGTACTTGTTTCCTTCATTGATATGGGTCATTTAGACTGATTACGTTTAGGCATGGGGAGAAAGACTGGGACGGGTAAGGGTAAGAATATGAGACTAAGCCAACCGGTGACAGGAGTAGGACAGGACATGACTTTGCCATCCTGGGGAAGAAAAAAAAATCACTGTACCCTTTTATTCTTACCCTAACCCTACCCACCAAAAAAAACCCAATCCAATGAAGGCAACAAGTCCTAGACAGTCAGAGTCAAGCAAGTCATGACTTTTCCATCCTGGGAAAAGAAAACGCCACTCTGGTGGATAGGTTATGAGTAGGCTTAGGAATGAGGAGTGCAATGGGTAGGGTTAGGATAAGCCAATCAGAGGAAGAGTAGAGCGGGGTACTACATTGCTTCGCTTCCTACACCAGTACTCCTGCTGCTTCTTCAAACTGGGGTCATGCAGACCGCCATATACTGTAGATAATACACCGACTATGGTTGAGTACTTCATATGACCCCACTTCAAATAATCCAAACTATCCCTTTAAACTAATGGATAGTTGGCGGTTAGCAGCACTGCAACAACATTAACAAACCCACACAAGAACTTCTGGGTACTAAACAGTTCACAACCAAGCAACACAGTATCAGTAAAGCAAGTAACAAGGCTTGTGTGTCTATTGTGTATCTCCACCCAGCTTCATACACAGCAACAGTGATGGCTCATTACAGCACTGCAGAAGAATAATAATGAAGGCGATTTTCACCTACCCACTGCCAGAGAGCTTGAAACAACAACCAGACTGGAATCATGTTAAGAAGCCTTTAGAGTTCTGAGTATTAACAGAGGAATGCACTGCATGTCTGGACTCATGGCAACTATTTGTGTCCCTTTTCAAGTCTCTCATGACACCACTCACGCACAGCCCAGACCCCCTAAGACCCCTTCACGAAACAACAACAAAGGGCCCGACAGGCGCTTCACTGAGACTCTCAAGCCTGCATACTAATGCTACGCTCCACACAAACACACACATCACACACACACACACACTTAGATGTTCACAGATGGAGGGCTCTTCTTAAGCGGAAAGGTCTGCAGTCAGAGAGTGTGACCACTTGTGTGTACAAGCTCTCCAAGCACAGCACAGAGAGCCAATATCAAGACTCAGAGCACAAGTGCAGGGCTAACTGGGACAAAACACAGTCTAACACTAACACTGAACAGTCCTCCACTATGAGTTATATCTTGGACTGAGTTAAAGCACCGACTGTACGTTGTTTTTTTTTTGACTGGAGCCCAGATCTGTGTGTATAATAATATTTCATACTGTGATAGTAAAACAAACTGTACTTTGCTGGGCTTGTTGCCTGGTGAAACGGTGTGCTGTGTGCTTTATGTGACTGTTAATGTACAGTGAGTCAATCACTGTTGCAAAGTTTAAATTCACATTTAAGCAAGAGGTCATCCTGATCATCCTAAACAGTCTCATGTGGCAACAATTACATACATGTACATTGCTGTAGATGACAGTGCTCATACACAACTATGGAGCAAAGACATAAATATTGAAGTAATTTACTGACTTGTGCCAGCAGGAACCAAGACACAGCTATAAAGCCATGTACTGTAATTAGTTAATTTGATTTGTGTCCAATCAGCAAAATGGACCAGACATCTTAAATGAGGAGTAATAAGGTTAGATATTACACAGGCCTGCATGGCTGACTATTAGACACAGCTAAATACATGTAATATTGCACATACACCATGTAATAACCCTGTCACATACTGATAAAAATATGCCTACACGTAGGTATATTAGAAGAGATTATGGGTAAATATTTTATCTGCTCATTTTGAGAGTAATACAGTATTCAATTTAACATGGTATTAAAAAGAACGTGATCTTAGGTTATTTACTTCTTAAATTAAAGGGCTAGTCAGGATTATTTGATGAGTAGATGTACAAGGTACTTGTCGATAGTAAGTGTATTGCCTACAGTAGAAGCCTGTCGGCAGTCCCCTGTTACAAGAAGTAGAGAGGAATACCAGCATGGAAGCTAAGCAATGTACTGCTGATTCATGTCACTAAAAGCTATTTAGCTAAATATCTGTTAAGGACACTATATTGATATATTTACTTTAATTCCATCGACAGCTGTTGTGACAGAATAGCACTGTATTAAGCAATAATCTCTTTAAACAACATACTCCCTAGCGAAATTTAATTTGACCTCTTGAAAATGAAGTTCTTTCTGAGCCTGATCTATATTGATTCCTATTGTGTAAGTTCGATTACCTCATCTAGACACAACAACTGTCAAATCGAGCTCATAAACCGTCGTTTCTGGAGGTAAGATTACTGGTTTCCTCTATGGCAATTTGGAGAGAGCAATATTGGCTCATATACACACTCCTGACAGAAATACTGTCTAATGGCAAGGTGATCTTGTAAAATATCTAATTAGTGTACACTAACGATATATTTTTTCTGCTAAACCCTTTGTTGCATACCCTTGCACAGCTGATCATGCTATGTCTGTTTACTCCTGCTTTTCTCAAACTGCGCGTTCAAGCACCCTAGTAATTCACGATAAGATAAATCCTTTACACCCACATCAAAATCCAAACACCTTAACTATACTGTACATGTTAAGACAGCTCTCTCTGTCATGTCACCTGTGATTGTCCTCATGCAGCAGGAATGATAAAATATCACTACAAGGACAAAGCTTTCCCAGAAATTTAGGACACATTGCCAATAACTTTTTTTGTTCACTTCCCTTCCTTTCCTTGGCCTCCCTTGGTTATGTAACAGACCAGCTCTCTCCTGCTGTTAATTCAGCAGGACACAGCACTTGCTGTCAACTATCATTCCCTTTGTTTCATATCACGTCACACACACACAGTGAACACAGCAATTCAATGACCACAACCATTTCAATACACCACCCCTTAACTACACAGTACAATGACTGATAGTTCCAGTCTTATAGGCAACAAAACCAGTACTTTAACTCTTTAACTCTCAAACAGGTCTGTTATTATTGTAAAATACTGTAAATCATCTCAGAACTGAAGCTACAAAGACAAATATGAGCTTCTATGGAATCAGACAGATAACCAGAATCAGAAAAAACAGGAAGATTGTGCAGGAAATAAGCTGACAGACATGAAGGAACAAATCTGCACCAGAAGAGGAGGGGACACATGGATGGCTGAGTTTGAGGGTTTTCGAGGATGTGGTTGTGCCTGTTTCTGTGTGTCTGTGACCCGATGAGTGTGTGGGTGTGTGTGTGTATGTGTGTATGTGTGTGTGTGTGTGTGCGTGTGTGTATGTGTGTGTGTATGTGTGTGCGCGCGAGCATCTGAACAAAGAGCCACCGAGCATATAATTCTAATCCTTTCCCAGCATGAATCAGCCCATTTTATGGTATTTTGTCCCACAGGACTCTCAGTGAAGAGACCACACAGTGAGGCTAACTGGTTAACAGGCCAATAGGCTAAAGGTTCTGAATAAAATTAAGATATGTGGTCAGAGAGGCTAACCTAATATTTTGGGGGATTACATCTGGAGTGAAATGAGGCCATTAGCTTCACACAAAATCAGAAAATGGTGTTCAATAAATGAATAATCAGTGGCTTTTTTTGCAGTTTCACACAAATTGCTGGACTGATTTCTGTGCACATTGTGGTCAGTATGCATTAGGGCTGTGCAATAATTGAAATATTATCGAAATTGCAGTATAACCAAGTGCAATATCCAAGTTGCAGAGGCTGCATTTTTTCTAAATAAAGAAACAAAGGTGTGACAAAACAGCATAATAATGAATTACTGTGGTGCTGCAGAGATGCTCTGGCCTACAAGTTTTGTTCTCCAGATGTAAGAAAACATGTTTTTTGGGTAGTTTTTTTTTTTTCAATTAAAATTAAAATTGTGATGCAAGAATCATCATTCCCACTAAACATGAATCATATCTCAATCACAATATTTGTCATAAGTAACGGCAATGATCATTAACATCATCAGCCAATCACACATTAGTATGACAATGTGCACTATCCATAACTGTTGATATTTAGTTGCAAACAATTAGTTCAAATCAGCATTTCAATGTTAGCATGGTCTTAAAAGTACCGCTTAAGTCAAAGAGAGGAGAAAGATTAGATTAGTGACTTTCCTGCCCAGCACTCACTTGGATAGCAGCTACCTATGTTTAGAAAGTTTGACACACCCACCTACCAAATTACACCCCAGCATGCTAGCTAATTAGTTGGCTTGTTATCGCCACATGGTGCTGACTGAATGACATAATTTGACAAATGCAGCACGTTTAGACTGCATGCCAGAGCAAGAATGATTTATAATAATAGCTCTAAATTGAAATTAAATAGTTGAGGTAGTTTTGAGGAAAAAGAAGTGAGTACTCAATTGAGAAAGTGACCATCAAACACCATCAATCACAAAGAGAGCCACTCTCAATAGCTACACTACAACTACAGTAAAATGTGTAACACCACTACTAATTAGATGAACTTATTAGATATTGCATCTGACCTTTTTATCCATCAGTAGCGCACTCTTCTTCTGCATGAGTTGATCGATCATGTAACAGACTGGCATTTGCCCTGTTTCTAGAAATAGCATCCCATCCGCATATTCTGATGCTCCATGGCTACCACCTGAACCCACCTGCGCAGCACATAAAAAACGTTATCACAGACCTAAAGCATTAGCTCATTCGCAACCATCAGAAAGAGCATATTATCACTGTTGTCCTCAGAGAGTGGACCTCTTCCAACTGTTAGCTTATAGCATTAACTAGCTCCGCTCTGCCTCACACTGAGAAGAGCAGTGTGTTAATCACCTGTCTATTTCAGGAAACTAGCTCATTAGGCTGCAGTATTTAGACAGGAAGGAGGCTTCACACAGGAAGAAAACAGCCTTGTGACAGCAAACATGCCTGAGCCTGACAACTGCACTATTCCCCAATTACTTTTTCTCAATCAGTGCTGTTTTCTGTGGTTTCAAAGGAATCATGGCTTCAGAACAATTCTGAACTACAGCAGCGACCATTTTCTGCTCAACACTATTGTGAGTGAAACAAATTCACAAAACACAAATACAGCTAAGGTTGGGAACCAACACACAGATTTTGGTGCCTTATTGCCTTAGTGTCACTTAAAATACCTATTTAACTGTTTAATATTGCCCTACGGTGCTCTGAAACAGATGTTGCAGGCAACAGAAGCATCACCTTGTGCCTCTGCTAGTTAAAATGACACTTGATCCAACTGCAGCATGTAGCCAATGGTTGAATAGTAACTACCTTAAATACGACTAAAATGCCTAAAGCTAAACGTTTGCTAAAGTGTGGCTGTATTTCACTTGAAAGGATTCTAACAATGAGATGTGCAGCAAATGTCTAAGAATATTTTTAAAAATATAATTTCAGAAACTGGTACTTTTTTGAAAGTATCGTTTTAGCACCAGCATCAGAAGAAACTCAAACATTAACCAACCCTAAATACAGCACTCTATAAATCTGAAGCAGTGCAGCATGTTCGACTGCTCTAGCAAAGCAGCTGCAACAGCTAATGTTACGTCTTCAGTGCAGCCTCTTGACTCTGATGCTGATGGGATTAGCCAAAGTAAAAGTGTAACTGTCTCGACCTCATCAAGTCAACGTAACACAAATAAATGTGTAGTTATTAATAGGATAGTTTTTAAGCACTTCTCACTTATGTTCCTAAATAATCCCAGACGTCAGTCAAGCTTTACTGGTGGACAGCAGAAGTCAGACACCCAAGTCCAACCCATTCTCCATTGTTAGACAAGGGAAAATGACACAAGAAGAAAACAGCAGAATGTCACAGGACGGCCGCCATGTTTATTGTTAAAGATTTATAGTGCACATAGTGGAGTCCACTTGACTTATGTATGCCCCAGAAGCCAATAGCTAGCATAGCATAAATGCTAACCGCAAGATAGCCTTGAACTTGAGCTGTCCTGACAACCACAGATAATTTTGTTCATTTGTGTGTGTGTGTGTATGTGATAATTTTGTTGATCGCTGTAGATATTTTCAACTGTAGGGAGATGACCACAGCCCAGACTGTTAAACTGTTTCACATCTCTACATGTCATGTCTTCACTTTTTGCATCAAATTATGGGAAACAGTATTGATAAAAGTATAGTGATATATAAGAGTAAGTATCAGTACGATAAGCTCTAACAATACCCATCCCTACACACAACTAAGAGTTAGAACGACATAACTTGAAATGGGACCTGCTGATGAGCTTTAAATCGAATCCACTCCTGACTCTGCTTGCATAAATCTTACTGCATAACCAAAATGTCTCAACTGATTCACTCCCAGTAAATTCCTGAGGTGCATATCATCAAAACGATTACAAAACAAATAACAAACATAAAGTTTGCCTTGCCATACACGAGCAGTTCAGCCACAGTTTAATGTTTTAGGAAAACTCCCCACAGGTTCTGTTACAGTCTGTGATGTTCAGTGCATTCCAGGAGTTATTTCGTGATGAAGTGTCGTAATTTACTGTTTGGTGTTCCCTCTTTCACTCCAGCTACCTTATCTAGTCCTGATTCAGTTAATACTGTCTTATATTCTCCTAACAACCTTTCAGCAACCCTCAGGAACATCTCTGAACTTATATTGCCCAGCAGAGAGAGCAACTGCGATCATGACAGCAGCAGTAACTGTGTAAAGTGAGTTTTTACAGTTTAAAACAGTGAGAACTGCACTCTGGAGGTCTGCTTGGGACTACTTTCAATTTTCAATCCTGATCTACTTCCCGCAAATCTGCTTGGATCATGTCCTCAATTCTGTGATAGTTGTGAGTCATTTCCAGAAGTGACAGATACTAAGATACTCAACCATAAATCAAATCACTTGGTCAATGACCTCGCTTCCTAAAAATGCCCCAATTTTGAGGGTCCAAGGCTCACACACAGATAAGAAACGACAACACCCACACAGACGACGGCGCCCCAGCCCCCCCCTCACACGTTCTGTAGCACCTGAAGCTCAAATGCTATCAATGCTAACATTCCAGGCTACAGCTGGAATCTGATAAAGAGACTTCTGCAGATTTTCACCACCAAAGCACAGTGCTGAGTTCTGACATGAAACCCTGACATTAGAGGTCAACCTCCTTCCTAACTTCCCGGAACTCTCTCTGCTTTAGTATTTAATCAAATGGTTTCTTGTTTACTGTAAATTCTTTTGTGGAAAAAAAAAGATTCAGCTTTCTCTGCCTCTGTCAGGAGAGTATAAGCCAATTTATGTAGTTCTAAAAGTTAGAAATGTTCTGTTCAAAGGCAGTTTTCTTAATTATGTTGTGTTCCCTGCATTGGTGCGCTGCATTTTCATTGTCTACGTGTGCGTCTTTGTTATAAACACAGTATTTGTGCTAGCAGGTGGTTTGTGCTTTGCTTTGTGTTGAATGAATGACTTCTGTTGCACAGTCCAACAATAGTCGGTGGATGTTGTGGACAATAGTGGGTGGCGGAGGTTGTGTAATGGTGGCCATCACATGGTTGGGTTGTATTGTTGCATTTCCTGCATCCCTCCAGTTCTTTTCCTCTCTGGAACACAAATACCAAAACACTGGACAAAATACTCTCCTAAGATGGAATGTGACAAAACAATTACTCTTTGACCTCGTTAAGTGCTTCATTCAAACATTTTTCTTTCATTGTCATGTTCAAAGTGACACGAGTCGCAACTTAATGTAGCAGTAAAAAAAAAACAAAAAGCCTGGTTGCCAGGATGGGATACACCAAACTGAACTGTTTGGTTTGCTGCTGAGCTGGAGCAATTACTGAGCCAATCAGAGCTTTGTAGGATTAAGAATGAGGAAGTCGTCTCCTTGTGCCAGAGCCAGACTCCGTTCCAAACAAAAACGGGAACAAGCATGGACGAGATCAACACAACTACATGTTGACATATTTCTTTGACTGTCGGCCTATGCCTATGTCACATATTAATTTTAATTTTATGAAACATTAATAAATAATCACAATTGTTACATAAATACTACTGCATCCTGTGAATGGCTGGGTATCTTTTGTGTTTTTTTCTGAATACAGTGCTAAAATTATACTTTTGAAATGGTACAGCTGCCTAAACTGACACTTTTTAAAAATGAAGCACAAAATCACCATCAATGACATTAAAGAACAGCAATATTTATGACCAATATCAACTGTTAACAGTTAAAAGTAATCTTAAATATATAAACATGACTAATTAAAAAGCACGTCACAAATTTACATAACAAATTCACGCTAAATAAAATACTATATAAGCCTAATAATTACAGTACTAGGCTTAATAAAGCAAAAAAATTGAGTTGGTACTATTGATATTCTACAAACTCCAGCTTCAAATTTAAGCAATTCATTTTGCAGAAATATTGCCATATTTTGTTTTTAAACATATTCTGCATGTCCCACTGAGTGTTGGAATCCTTTAAATATAGCCACACATTAAACCATTTAGCTTGCTGCCAGAGCCTTGTAGAGAGAGCGCTGCTATGATTTTAACTAGTGACGGCACGTGTGGTGATGCTTCTGTTGTCTGTGATGTCAACACCAGAGGGCATCTATGTCAGTTGGCAGCTCAGTGGCACCGACATCTGTGTTGCGAGTCTGTCCGGTAGGTACTGGCTGTCTAGGAACCAGTACTAACCCAAGGCGTTGCCAACCTTATACACCAAAACCATCTCTTACTAGATACCCATTCGCAGCACTTGTGCCCATGACTCAAGTGGAATCCATTATCGTTAATTTCCTTCGGACATGATGACTGTTTTCATGACAAAAGCATTTTAGGCATTTTTGAAAAGCGCCTTCATGTACTCCTCTCTTGCTGTGTCAAGGTGCCTTTTTTCTGTATTATCAAAGAAGAAGTTATGAGAAATAACATGCAGGCAGCACTCACAGTGTCCTTTCATCACTCTTAGCTGTCATCCATTCCCATGGGCCAAACAAAAATAGCCACAAAGTGTCATTCACACTCCAACTAAGTACTTAAAATTCCAGCTACTTCAGACATGCACAAACATGAGAAGGCTTTGTTTAAATCCTGGGAAAATTATTTTCAAGGCTCAGTCTAATAGCTGGCCTGAGGGGCACTCACATGATTTCCAATGACAACATGCTCTTTCCTATTCATGTTATCCACTCATTTGTCAGCTGATAACACACACACACACACACACACACACACACACACACACACACACACACACATAACATTTGTGAATTGGGAGCTGATGGCAAGCATATCCACAGTTGATCCAACTCAAAAGACACCACAATCATGTATCAATGACATGAGCATCCATGTGAACAGCACTGATTTGACTGTAATGTTTGGGACTTCATCCAGTAACACACGGTGGAGTATCACTCTCTTCCTGGAAGACAGCCAGTGGAGGCCCATCAACAGGTTGGCCATTCAAAGGCCACCGGCCAGTTAATGTCAACAACACTTCGAGCCGTGTGAGACTGAACAGACTTCCTAGACCCGCATCCTCCACCTTCCTCCCTGCCTCACGTTTTCCTCACTAGCATTACATTCACCGCTCCAGCTACCACCAAAACACACACACACACACCTGCACCACCCTTTATCTCTCCTTGTACTCATTGTTTTTTGTCATCACGTCGGTCTCTCTCATCCCATCTCACTGCCCTTTCCACCTCCTGTGTACTCTGGGCTCACCAAGCTTCAGCATCATCAACCACACAGCTGTTATATAACCTGTGATTATGTGTGTATCTCTCTCTCTCTCTCTCTGTGTGTGTGTGTGTGTGTGTGTGTGTGTGTGTGGTTTCTGGGAAGAGGGTGAGGTTTGGAGGAAGAAGACATCATTGATAACTTTGTTGCTCCTGTCAACGTTGTCACACTCTGTGGCGCTGAGGGGGGTGGGGATGGAAAATGTACTTCCACTAGACATGTGGCCCAGTGATGTGACAAGCAATTTTTTAAGCCCAAATCCCTTTATGAAGTAAAAATAAAGACAATGATTAGAAAAAAACACATTTATTTTAGGGCGGATGCTGTTTGCTATTTGTGAATGGCCAATGTGGCTCTTTACAAATCATAATCTTTCCCAAAGCCTAACCAAGTAGTTTAACCATACAGTGACTGAAAACTGAAAATAGTAGTAAAAAAAAAAAACGACTGTAGTTAACAGGTAGCACAGATGTGTAATTTAACTCTACTGTCAAATAATAGCTGGCCAGAGCAGGATTAAACCTGATAAAACAGAATAAACGACACTCCGTTTATTTAATCTATTAATCTCTGTTTATTAAATTATATGAAAATGTATTAAGAGTATTACAAAGTTTAAGAATTATTAGACATTAAAGTCACAAAATGTCATAAAATCCTCATAGTGAAATGCAAAAAAGTGTTAAAAATCAAATAAAACAAATCAAATAAAACCCCAAATTTCTGCCATGTGCATTATTGTATGAGTGTTGCAATTGATATAGGCTATTCATACATTACAAAAAAAAAATATGACATCCAGTTTAGAGATGTTCCAATACCATTTTAACCTTCTGGATTCCAATACTTAAACCTTGCACATCAACCATTACCAATACTAGTGCCACATATTATTTTTTAACAGCTGCATAGTACTAACCCTGTATGCATGTGGTAACTGCTTGTGCAGGTTAAACCGCTGACTCAGGTTAAATACATACAGCGAATGAATAACACAGAACATGACTTTGCCATCCTAGGGGAAAAAAATGGTGTACAATGATGCTGCTGGGAACTGGCAGAGGGAGGAGAGTGTGTATTTATGACAGTATTGAAAATCATACTGTTGGGACTTTTTAATACCCTGGTGTACCACGCATGCTTTTATCAGACAGAATGTTACACAGTCAGTAACACCCTGAAAGACTTAATATGTTTAATTTACCCTTTTCGCTCACTGGTACACTATGTAATAAAATACTTATATACTTGGAAGATGAAGGTCAAGCTTGCAGATATCTATAGGTAGCCAAAACAACTGCCTGGTTCAAACTGAGTTTCTGTCATAGCGGATAACAATCGTGCCATATGGGATATACACACGCATTGCACAAATATGCACAAACACATGCACACATGCCTTGAGCTACACAAACAGGCACTGACTGTCTCAATGGGACATTCAGTATGTGGCAGGTACCCCCTGTCATTGACTATCTAATCAAATTGTAGTGCTGGCTGTGATTTTTTCTGTCCCCGGGCCAGGCAGAGGTATTGGCAAACACTCTGCCTGAATTGGCAGTTTGCTGCTGCGCTTCGTTATTTCCAGAATCAGCCAGTAATTTCAAATGATGACCAAACAAAACAGCGAACACAGCTGATGAGCTTTTCTAAATAGAGTGTGTGCAATAAAAAACGACTTCAAACTCCAACACAACTTTGTTTTCACCCTCAATCTTGAATGTTACTAATCAGGTCTGACCAGAATCTCATAAGTGTCTTCACTATGGAGCTTTTGTGTCATTTTTTGCTGTCTTTCCTTTGCGTTCCTGGCTTCCTCTTGCTGGTGGATATGTTTGCCTGTCTTACAGGCACTGCTGTGTAAACTGGGTGCAAAATAAACAAAAGCTGTCAAATCTTAACTAGAAATGAACACATCTCTTTACAGAGCGCCTGTGCACAGGTTCTAACAGACATGCTTGATTTCTGGAACCTTGATCTTTCTTTTTGTGTTGTACTTTCCAGCTGCACTGCAAAACGTCAGTAACTCGACAGTGAAGTAAAATCAATCAGCATGATTGCAAGCGATGGGAAAACGGGGTCAATACCCCCCCCCCCCCCCCAACAGCTTCTTCACCTTAGGAAAACAGCATTTGGCATGGGTATGATATTTAACTGGAGTATTTCAGCACCATGAGTCTGCATTTTTCGATTAAGAGGTCACAATGGATTCAATCACCTGACCAAATATTGGTTATTTATCAGCAAATGACTGTAACTTTGAGCTACACAGAAATAGATGTTCAGATTTCATCTCTGAATAAGAAAACTCCCTCAGATGTTGTGATTCAGCATCAAGATGACAAAAAACACTCATCATCAGCCAATTACATCCAGCATGGCAACATCCATCCATGAACATTGTCAAAGTCTGCAATCAAAGAATTGCAAGTTGCTTGGCAACAGATACAAGCAAAGAGCAAGACTGTAAATTTACCACAAGAAAATCTTGAGCACACAAATGAAGTCTGGCTTCAGGTGCTTTGCTCTGAACATGTGCCAGCTCTCTCTTTGGTTTGATCGGCTGCTCCTCTGTGACACGCAAGCACAGTCGTGACAGCCTCTTCTTTTCACCTTTTTAACATGTGCTTTAACATTCAAAATACAACCAATGAGTGCTTTTCAGTAAGAGTGTGGCTGAAATTATGAGCAATATGCCACTTGACCATGTGTTGAGGTTTTATCAAGGATTTTTACAAGGGTAAGAGCATCTTAACTGCATGAATATTTGAGAAATACTTAACAGTTTAAAAGATGCTTGGAGATCTTGATTCTCTGTTGAAAGATTACATCTTTCACCAGGCTGTCCTTTCTTACTGCTGAACCAACTGCATGGCGAAACACAACAGACATAAACATGTGCATTGTGTTTATACTCGGCTACTTCTTGAGTTTTGGTGAAGATGGCTGAGTGTGAGCAACTGCAGACGGATACAATCCAGCTGGCACCCCCTGGCTTAAAATCTAGCATATGGAAGCATTTTGGCTCAACTGAAGTTGAAGGGAAAAGGGACCTGGACAGTAGACAGTAGAATAAGTGGACGGAGCCTCTGAGTCTGAAAAGCAAAGCCAATGCGGAAGTGCCTTAAACCTGCATTCTTTCTAATGGTTGGCAGGGGAAGACTCCACTGTTTCCAAGAAACAAAAAAACAAAAAAAAAAAAAAAAAAAAAAACAACAAACAAACAAAAAACCCCAAAATGATTGTATGGAGTCCTATTAAAAAAAAGACCCTACTACTCACTTTATTTATGACCTCAGTAAGCGGTTTCCGAATGAGTGAATGATCTCAGTTGCTAGTTTTAAGTCTTTTAGAGGACAGGATGATGTTCATTCTGTAGATGATGGTCCCATTTAGAGTAAAATAGACAATAAGGCATGGCATGCTTTAGGGTGTGGCTACCATTTGACTGACAAATTATCTCATCTCAGTGTCTCCATCCAATGCAACACACAAAATTCAGACCAAACTGACCAAGCAGACAGGATCGATCAAATATGGATCAAGATTCTGTTACTACATTGCCTATTTCTCACTTTTATAAACATGTTTTAGTGTAATACAACTGAAAAAACTAGGCAGTGCTAATGTAATATGGATTAAGATTGTGTGACTACATGCCTATTTCTCGCATAAAATGTATGCAGAAACATATTTTAGTGAAGTGTTTGGTTGTATTACGAGAAAGAGCGCGACTAGGAAGGCCAACATTATTTCCTGCTGAATGGACAAGCCAAAACCAAGCACCACCCTAGTCGCAATAGGTCAACCACCAGTGTGTGTTCTGGTTGCAAAAAACCAAGATGGTGACTCCCATAATATCAAACTCAAGGCTTCAAAACGGTAGTCCACAAACAAATGGTGTCATCCTGGTGGTGTCCTCTAATTATTCTATTGTCTATGACTTAAACAGCAGCCACACTAAATGCAACTTGTGTCTACAATATTTTGGGGACACGACAAACATGAGAAACCATATGTGATGTTTCCACCCATAAACTACTACTATTAATAAAAGATACAGAATGTAAATTCATCTGTTTATTTTAATTATGCATCATTACAAATACGCTATGTTTTAAAAGTAGCACAGTAGTCACACAGAGAGAAAAAATAAATCATGTGCAGAAATCAAAACTTTTGATGCATCAAGATGCATTGATAATAGTTTTCTAATCACGCTGTAGTCCTCTGAAACGTAAGTGACAAATTTATTGATTAATCATGAAAATAATCAGAAGATTCAATCGATAATGATAATAATCATTAGCTGTAGCCCTACTTGCAAGTAATGAACAATAGATAAGAGCCACTATGATAGCCAGTAAAGGAGCAACTAGACAAAATGTAAAGTAAACAACAAAATCCTGTTCAACAAAATTATAATGGTTTTAGATGAGGGGCATAACAAGTAGCAAAAGAGAAGAAGACGAAGAAGACTGTGTCTCTGGCCCTGCCAAGTCATTCAGCATGTGGATGATGAAAACCAGGTTAAGGTCATTTTATCTAGGTTAAAGTGATGCAGAGGAGGAGGAGGAGCACAGAGAGAGAAAAGAGACTACTGCAGCAAGCAAGCAGTCTGGTCCACTGACCTCCTTTGGATGTCTCTGTCAGAAGAGGAGGGTGCAGTATCCTGTGTCCTCTCCACTTTAAAGCCAATCAGTGTAATTACAGCCTCTGGTTCTATTAAACCAGCACACACACTCATACAAAAAAAGACACACAAACAGCATACAGAAAAAGCTTATGCCCCCCAAATGACACACACACACACACACGCACACCCTCCACCTTTAAAGCTAACGACACGCTTTCATGCCATATCCCTTTCTGTGAGTTTTCTGTCCTACAGAAACTTAAGTTAAAGCACATTTCAGTTGTTTCAGCTATACTTTTGTTTTAATCATATTCTACCTGTGTGGATGAAGGTGTGTAGCAAACCGCTGATCCCCGGAGCTCCTTAGACTAATTAGCGGGTAATAACCGGGATTAGTTTTTAACGGCGTAACCGACGTGCTGACCGCTACTTCTTCTTCTTCTTCTTCTCGCTTTGTCTTCTTCTTCTTCGAAAAAAAAAAGGGTAGCTGCAGCTGCTGCACCAGCGGCCAGCGGGACGTTAGGAAGCTCCTGTGCTCTCAGCAGCAGTAATAACGGTAACGGCAGCCTGAGCCTGTGACTGGGATGACATTGAGCTCCTTTTTACGCGCCAGCTTTTCCAACCGACAGTTCCCTCCTCCTCTTCCTCTCTCCCCCTCTTCTTCTCTTTTTTTTTTTTTTTCTCTAGGCACGCGCGCTGAATAATGCAGGGCTCGCGAGGTCCCGGCAGTGTTTTCTGTCTCGTTCCAGAGAGAGACAATCAGCGCGAGCTCAGCCAAGCACAATGAGAGAGAGGCCGACCGACCCGCGCGGATCAGGTTACCGCCTTTCATTCATTTATTCAGCTGCAGCCCAGCCAGCAGCCAGCCCCTGCTCCTGTACCCCACCTCTCTGTCTCTGCCCCCCACCTCTCTGTCTGCCTACCTCCAGCTACACTCGCCCCCCCCTTCACCCAATTGTGCTCAGGTGGCATTTTCAGAGAGACAAAAACGGACCCAGAACACTCCAGAACCGGCAGTGGTGTAACTAAGTGAGGGAGCACACATTTTCTCAAGTACTGTACAGAAGTAGGGGAGATGGGGCAGTTGTACCATTTTTTACTTTTTCCGTCATAACTCACAGACTACTTGAAATACACCAGTCATCTTTTGATATAATAAACATATATGTGCACTAATTAGTGATAGAACTGACATAGACTATTAGACTATTTTGACATAATAGCAAAAGTTGTATATTAGGGATAAATAGTATTATTTTTAAGCACTGGCTGCATGGGCTGCCAAGCCCCTAAATTTTATGGTCAAAATATTTTTGGTGGCTGAAATGTGAAATTATGTATAAACCTATGTAAATACAATAAAGCTCAATTTAGTTTAACTTCTTTCTAGCCTTGTTGTAATTTTTCCTATAAATTGTGATGTGGTGGTTCCAAAGAAAAATAAGTTCGGCCTCTCAGCAAACACACACACACTCACACACACACATACAAACACACAGAGACACATACACACAAACAATGCAATACATTACATCCTTAGATGTGTCAGATTCTGGACACTTAAATTCCTTCTACTAGTCTGCATTTTGTGTTTCTGGTTCTTCTCTAAGGATCAGGTTAGCAGTTTAAATAAGTCCAGCAAGCCTAGGCTGTGTATTGGCAAGAATTTGGCGACACGTTACATATCTCAATACAGGAGTTCCGATTCAATATATTGTGATATATCGTCATACTGTAAATAAGATGATATATTGCTATTTTTAATCTAATTTTAAGAAGATTTTCACCATTCTACTTTTAGTCTGTTTTTCATGGCCCCCACCTTCATGTTGCTACTCAGTACACTCGGTTACCCTTTTCAGTGGCATTATTCAAACAAAACCACAGAAACTCAGAGCCCATGTGTAACTACATGAGGAGCCGTGTCCTTTTACAAGTAGGGAGGCCGCCGTGTTGCAGGTTTCTCACCGCTTGATGCCACTAAATTCTACACACTGGTCCTTTAAAGTATCAGCTATAATAATTCAATGGCAACAATATGATAATAATAATAACACTGAACTGGTCAGTTTGCATAATTAATAAGTCTGCTTTTGCTGTTGATTATTTTTGTACATTTTGTTTAGGATAATAGGAAGATAATTTTATTTAAATGAAGGCTCTGAGAATTTACTCCTCTTCTAAGAAAAGGAGAAGGCCAAGGAAACAACCCCTTTTTAACAAATAAATTCATAAATAAATGTTGCATGGCTACCGTGTGCCAAAAGAAAATCAATACAACATAGAAAATATACAAAATGTACCACATAGGAATAATATGGTCACTATAAACTTGAAACTAACTACACTGTACGACTGGATATAACTCCCTGTACAAGTATTACAGACTGTTTTAATTTGACACTGTAGCAGATAAAAATCCCACACAGTACAGTGTGATCGTTAAATTTACAGAGTGCCATAAATATACAATGGTTACTTATAAAAAATATTATAGAGAGACAGTGTAGTGGGGTAATTCAGAACACTGCAGAACAACTATACACCTGCAGAAAGAAAACAATGAGACTGAAAGGCATTCCAAACATGCCCCCCTGGCAGATGTCTAGTTCAGCACGAACAGTCTAGGTGTGGAAGCAAATATATATATATATATGTACACACACACACACTCTGTGCAGGAGCCAGAAGTCCACACAGACAAAACCCACCCCAGCGTATGACAGCAGATGAGTCACTTGCATTTTGTTGTATTCAAGCTTTGAACGCTAACAGCTGGAATAGGTAACTGCTGTTGTTGTTAACATGTTCATTCTTAGTGATGGTGATGATAATGACAGCAACGACAACAACAGCGATGATGATGACACAATGACGGTGGCAGTTATGCTTTTCTATATTTAGATGCAGTATATTATATTAGTTGTGTTGACCTTCATGGTGCAGATGCAGAATTGTAGAAATGAGTCATGTTCTGTTGATGGTTATGTATGTTACGTTGATAATAGTAATGTCGGACAATATTTAATGTTTTAGTTTCTTGATGTGCCCACTTTCACTCAACCTGCCATACATATACTGTATATACACATATTTTCACCTTATCTGCATGAATTTCATCTATTCTAACAATGTACTATAGCCAGAACCTAAATGGTACTGATTTTTCTTGAGAGAAATCATGATCACATGATTTGTACGTAGCATCTTTTTTTTAAACTCTAAAATCAGACCAGTCTCTCTCTCACAAACAGACATACACATACAGCCATGTAGTACACACCCCATTTCAGTGAGTAGCAGTAAAAAAAATGGATAATGGAAATTGTCGCTCGGAAGCCTGGAATGCCTTGTAAAAGGCAAACAAATAGTCCCCTCTTTATAGCTGCATCATGAAAGGCTTCCTGGCAGATATAGCCCCCCGGTGTGTGGCCCTGTACTCTTTTGTTGTCACACAGCCGATGTGTCAGGCAAACGTATGAGTACAAAATGTTTAAATCTTGAATATCTTGTAGAAACACGTACTTTGCGCCTAGTTGTAACTGTTCTTTTGAATTCAAGTAATTACATCTTCAGGGATACAGACTACTCACCATGGCAGTGTGAGGATGTCTGGTCGGAATGGGAGCTTGATACCCATTTTCTGTTGTCACGGTAACCCCCGGTGTTTGGCTGTAGCCTGTGATGAAACAAAATTTGAGTTATTGTTACCATTGTTGTCTTTGTTAATCATCATTTTCTTTCATATTCATCTGCACTTTTGGGTGACCCATTCATATTCCATTGCAGATCACCATCTGTTAATGCATGTCATGTGAAGTATCTCCAGAATATTGACTTTTTTATGAAAGAAGGAAAAATGGCCCATTTTTAGCTTGTTATCTGGTTTTAAGAGGAGTTTCATAAGCTTCAACTGGATGCAATATATCATCCTGAAATTGCAGTGAAAGCATGAAAAACCATCTGTCCTCGTGTAAATTCGATGCTGTGAAAAGATAATGACGCAAACATGCAGCTGACCTGTAAATATGACAATATTAATAGCTTGTGATTTGCACAACCTGCACATATGCTTTTGTGCTGGATTGTAAATCAGTGATAATAAATCCTTTTATTGCTCTCTGGCTGCACTTCATCTTGGTTCTGTTGCGCCAGTAACTCAGTTCCATCTTGAAGAACTTTGTCTGATATCATATCTTATCATCCTCAACCACCTGACACTAACACTCTCCACAACTGAAGCAGCAACACAAAATATCAACATGAATCTGTCCAGACGGCTTCATACTGTAACTTGCTGTAGCCTACTATTAGCTTTTACTATCACAGCTGCTACTACAGCAACTGCAGTAATTGTAGCTATCACAGTACTTGTGGTGGTAGTGGCCAATGATGGGAAGTAACTCATATACTGTACTTAAATTTACAGTATTTTAAAGGTGCTTGAACTTTTTATTTCAACTCTACAACATCAGAGAGGGAAATATTGTCTTTTTTATTCTTTCACTCTATGTCACTGTTACAGTTACAAGTTATTTTGCAGATTTAAACTTATATGTAAAACCCATAATTTATTCAATGTTTATATTTTCAACTGTGCAATACTGACAGACATTACAACAATTCTGTGAAATAATTCAACTCAACAATATCTACATTATTTTTTACACTATACACATACATTGAAGCAAGATGCATATTTTTTATTATCATCTTCACATTTGAACTAATTCTTAAAATTTATTTTCTATTTTTTTCTTCTTTTTTTCATATATAGTGCTGTTACATATTGTAACAGCACTATATATATATTTTTTTTATATTATTTTTATTATATATTGGAGTAGAATACACATATTTTTAAATGCTTAATATTTCCCTTTTCATATAATTTCTCTATGTTTATATATTTTCTATTCTTGAATGGGAGTCTCTGTAACATCACCAATTTCACCACGGTAAAGTATTTCTGATTTAGATAATTGAATTATGAAATACAGATGAAACTATCCAACTAGAAATGCTGCATACACATTTTGGCATTTATGAGTTATAATAATATCAAATAATTTCATGTATTTTTACTATAACACTCTGAAACAGGCCAGTCTGCATCATACGTGCTTTTTCTTATATGTATTTTTAAGTTGTATTTTACAGCATGTTATTGCCACTTTCAAAGGATCTGAATACTTCTTCCACCACTCGTAGTAGGAATAGTAGTGACAGTGTTGTATTAGTAGTATTAGTTGTAGTAGTAATAGTAGTAGTAGTGGCTGCAGCAATAGTAGCAGCAGTAAGAATAACATCAGCAGTGGTAGTAGTTGTTCATTAAACCTACTCCTAGGATGTATTGTTGCACTGAATATATCACAAGGATCTGTGATCTCCTGTGTTGCATCTTCCTTTACTTCCTTTAAACTATATCGCCTACTTCATTTTTGCTTTAAACATTTAGTCCTATTGTTTAAAGTTGGAAAACTAAACCATAAACACATTAGAGGTCCATTAAGTAATTTTATTATTCTGATTATTCTGATTATGATTATTCCCCTTTCTCTGCACCCAATGACACACATTTTCCATCACTGACACATGTATTGTCATCCTTGTGTGTGAGTGTGTGTGTAATAATTATCTGCAAGCATGGTCTCTGTTGAACACAGCAGACTGTTATTATCTTAAGATAAATCAATTAGCGTTTATTATCACGGAAAACACACCCATCCGCTCTGGAGGAAGTGTGTGTGTGTGTGCTAGTCCTGTTTTCAAATGCTGGTTGTCATGAAGTCTCTAATATATTCATTTATCACCTTGTATTACTGTATGTCTTCAGGGGAGGTGTGTGTCATGCTTGTGCTGCTGTCCAAGATAGACCTGCATTATCAATAGAAAGATAACATTGCAAAAGGAATCTGTATGACTCCCAGTGTCATTGCACTGTATGTCCACAGTGTATTACATCTACACTGTTTATCATATGTGACCTGTTCCTGGAGTGTCCTGCAGGTGTTCAGTGCTTTAGTGTGGTAGGTGTGTTGCTTTTCTTTACCTCAATTAGTCCTGTTTGTCCTCTCTGTTCATTGCTGTGGAGTTATTGGTGGTATCAATAAAGTTAGATGAGTGAGTACGCAGTGAGGTTGGTGTACTGTTTCATGATTTCTTGCAGTACCTACTATTGATACAAAGGGGGCACTTCAGGGCTCCTGCAAAACAAGGGGATGGGGGGGGGGGGGTATCCAGATTGATTCAACTATCTACTTATTTAAACATTTACCTACTTTCCCTCCCTAAACATGAGCTATTACCCCCTTTTTCCTCATATTTAGCCTCTTAAATACTTACCTTACTATGGTGCAATCTACTCAATACTTTTTGCAGTGTGTAAACTCATTACATCCCACAGACACAGCATGGGTCCCTACAGGAATGTTGCAGGAATATTAGAGATTTTCTCATGAGCAGAGATTGTGCAACCATCCCTTAGTCTGGGCTTTAATATTTCGAGTTGGAGCAGACTAATAACATGTAATAAATACAACAGCAGTAAAGGGTATTATTATCTTTTAATGTTCTGAATTCCACTAATCATTTATTTATGTGGTTTTCATACATTTATTGCATTATCTGCTATCTGAATCTGGTAAATATTATGAAACTAATTCTAGAAATATTATCATACTAAATATCCTGTGGTAATAAAGAACCTCTAAGTGAATCAAAGCAGTAATTATCTATACTTGGCTCTAATTTCCAACTCACCATGATTGTGGCTTTAGTTTTGCTCTAGTTTGTTGGTTGGTCTGGGTGGATTAAATAAATGATTCTAAAAACTTGTATTTTTATTATATTGGGCATAAACAGTAAAGATAATGTATGACAGAAGACATGGAACGCCTTCCTGTTTTATTGATTACTTACCTACAAAACCACTTTCATACTGGAGAAAAATTAAATTTTCTTACATTTAAACATGGGCCAAGTTCACATCACAAAAATCAAAAATAAACATTTTTCCTCCTCTTACCTGTTTGTCCATCTTGAATGTTTTGGGGTAAGTCACAGAGTTTTGGAGATATCGGCCTTAGCGATGTCTGCCCAGCAATCATTTGTCTGCCAGATGTGGCGATTATGTCTATATTGCATCAATCAGTCCAGGACCATATCTGTATATCTGTAGGACTTGCAAATCACGTTCAATATCTAAACGGCGTGCAAGACAGGTGCAGTTTGGGGTCTGTTTACTTTATGAACATCTGTCAACTGTATCACTCCGCAGATGAAAGTGTGTATCTTATTCATGGATGAGATGTGACAGTGCAGGATGTAAACATTAATGGTGTCCTCCTCAGTTGAGCTGTAACCTCACATCCATGAGTAGATGCATGCTTCCTTCTGTATGGTGATATAGTTGGTGAGTGTAGTTCAGTAGAAAGGCAACAGTTCCTCTATGAAACTGACCAAGTATCATCTAGTTCCATTATATTAGAGAGAAGGCAGACATCTCAAAAACTCTATAACACATACCAAAACAAACTAGATGGATATATAGGTCACGACAGGAAATAGGAAAAATATGTATTTTCAATTTTGGGGTTACTGTCCCTTTCAGTGTAAAATGTATGTGTACTGTGTGTGCTTGTTAGTGGCAGTGGGTATTATAACAGATAGGGGTGCAGTAAGGATAGCGTGTGATCTCTCTGTCAGCAGCCAATGAAGAAGTGAATGTTAGAGACAGATGGAAAGAACAACAAGCAAGAGACGGCAGGGGGGCACTGGAGAAACTCAGCTTTATTGACCAAAGATAGAGAGAGGATACAGACATCAGAGAGAGAGAGAGAGAAGAGGAGAGCATGTGACAGAGTGAGTTGTCATATCCATAGAAAGAGAGAGAAAGAGAGAGAGTGAGAGAAGTTTGAACAATAGAAAATGGCTCCTTTTTGATTTAACAGTCCATACAACCGTGAGGGCAGGCAGACAAGAAAAAGAGAGACCCCTACAGAGTCAGAGGAGTACTGCAGGAGTGGCAGTGGGGCTGGTAAACCCAACAAGTCTGTTGTTCTTGTACAGCTCCTTGCATTGCGTCAAACACACACACACAAACAAACACACACACACACACACACACACACACACACACACACACACACAGACCCACGCACACACAAACCCAAACAGGCAATCCGGATTGGCCAGGCTCCATTAACTTGAACTGAGTCTTACTCTTTTCCTCTCCTTTTTTTTTTTTTTTTTAATGTTTTTGAGATTATGATTGCATTTTCTTCTGTAGGTACATACAGTAAGTGCTTCTTTGCTTTCTGCACATCATGTGTGTGCGTTACACTTTGGGGAAACTAACACTACATGTTTGAGAATCTCTGCTTAGCCTCCTCAATCTTTAACAGTCATGCAATGAATTATGTTTCAGCCAATTTGGGACACTGAACACGGCAAACTCAGTAGTAGATCTTTTTCATGGCATCTATTTTGACATGAAATAGTAGTATAAACACAATTTTTTTTACAGTGATACAAATTAAGATTCTGCTACATTCAGGTCAAACAGAATCAAGGTGCTGCTGTCATGCATGCTGGCTCACTGGAAAGGCTCTACTCCACTAAATGGAATGGGACCTTAATTAGTGTCATTGGTAACACCTGTGTTTACTGTACAATTTCATATCAATATGAAGCCATGACAAAGGTCTATTGTCCCTGAGCCTACACGAGCCTTGCAGTCTGTGTGCTGCAAGTAAACTTAATCTGGGGAAATAGGTGACAAATTGCTCAGAAGAACCATCTTGGCGTTTTTTTTCCCCATGAGATCCAATGTGGTAAATTTGAACCAAGAGAATAAACACAGACGTGGTAAAAAGGATAACGTGTGCAAGCATCTGTAAAATTATTTTGCAGATGAATTAAAATTGTAATGGATTTACTAAAACGAATGGAAATTAATGGCTGTCTAGAGGGAATCAATATAAAACCCTGGGGAATGTAATATTGTACACTGAATGTGATTTGTAGTTAATAGACCTTTTTCAAGGGAGCTATATTGATATGAAGTAGTAGGGTAAACACAGGTGTTACCCATGATACTAATTAAGATCCTGTTCCAGTGAGCCAACATGCTGAGGGTCAATTAGTATCATTGTTAACAGCTGTGATTAGTGCATAATTTCATGTCAAAATGGCTGCTGGGAAAAAACTCTATAGGCTACCATGTAAATCCATGGTATGGTTGTTTAGGATCCTGCCACTGCACAATGTTTTTAAAACCCTCAGATGCCTTTGAGGCCCACTGTAACATGTCTGGGAATGGTAGCAGCCGCAGAGAGTTCAGAGAAGGTGGTGGTGGTCAGAAAAGGGGAAAAAGTTGTGAGGGGGTTAATAGTGAGATTACACACAGCAAAGCAGTGAAGTTAGAGAATGAAAATATACAAAGCTTGCATTTGTGCACTCACACAGTCGTGATATGGCATCGCAGGACATCAGAACAATGTCTAGTACCCATTATAATCAGAATTATCTCTAGATCTCTATATAGATGTGGAAAATAAAATCATCACTAAATAGAATATAGAGCATATTTACATTCTTTATCTACACAGGAAACTAGACCCCGATGGGCCTGGTGATGGTGGCCAATCACACAGCCAGCGGGACTGACTGACAGCAGCAGTGGCCAATCACAATAAAGCATGTATGTTTGAAGGCTGACTACAGTTGTGCACTGACAGGACAGTTGAGAGGTGGGATTGTATAGCTGTGCACAGAGCCATGTAAGGAAAGAACTGATTTACCCAGAGAACTTTCAATGCTAGAAATATGTTATTTGTTGCTAACTAATATTGACTTTCATTCTTCGGAGTTAGTACACAGTGCAGAGAGAAAGAAAGAGAAAGTGCTGCACTCTGATAAAAGGTTGTTGAGGCTCTTCAGGTCAGTCTAGAGCTGCAGTTCCACCTCAGGAACTTTGCCCAGGGACTAGGAACCATTGGAGAAACTCAGTGTGTTTCCACTACAGGGGCCAGGGTCCAAATTAAGTTCCTGTGACATTATTTTACCCCCCAAACTCCCTGCTTGGGGGGTAGTACTTTCCAAAAGCACAGGAACTTCGGGGGTGGGACTAGCAGTGCTCAACATTTCTGATTGGTTGTATACTCGCAGCATTTTCTCTGAGCCCCCATTTTTTAAGATCCGTTAGTTGCTGCAACACTTCAACATGGAGTTACAGAGGAAAGCACAAATGGAGCAACAGTGGTCTCCTCCATAGGAGCGACAATGGCCTCCTCCATGCTTAATATTGTTGCAGTAAATAATAATGCATGTCTTCATATGGCACCATTGTTGCTGTATAGTCACACTGAAATTGTAAAAACAGCCGCCCCTTTTTCATTCCTCAGAAGACTAATTTGCCCAAACTTCAAAGGTCTTTAGACAGCTGAAGAAACCCAAATGCCAACAGGCTGAAGGAACCTTTTTGTTCTTTGAAAAGTAGTTAATGGGACTAGTTCTGGCAACTGTGGGTGGAAACACGGCCTAGGTTCATGAACTGTTCATTGCCATTCAATCTTTCCAAAACATTTTGATGTGAATGAATCATATTAGTAACCAGGCTGGATTTGAATCAGGGACATTACACGCCACACACACGAGTCACAAAAACACCCCCCATTATTTGGATCTGAAGAGCCTCTCTAACCTTCTTGTAAACGTGCGTCTTCTTCAATCACATATCTGGCCCAAATTATTTTATTGATCTTGCTCTAACAACACGCAATTCTCTGTAGCCTACAAAGTGTAGTCACTAACTCTCCAGAAATCAATTCACCAGATGCTCATTGAGCAACAACATCCCCTCTTTTCCATGTACCATCAAAGACACTTGAAATGAAGAAAAAATCTTTTGCCAGAGCATCCATTATCATTCAAGAGAATGAGGATGATTACAGCTGTTGAAAGCCTTTCTGAAAGCCAGCCACGTAAATGTCCTACAGTGTAATATATATGATGTTATAATGACACCCAGGCCACATTATTTGTAGCACCCTTGTAAACGAGGGCCTGGTTGGTGACTACAGCAAGAAGAGCTGGCAGTGTTTTCAGTCTCTTTGAATTGTAAAGAGTATAATGGATCTCCATTGGCAGCCTTCTGCAGCGATGAAGTGAATTTAATGGACAAAAAAGATGAACATGTATTCTCTAAAAGCTCATTTGAGCACAGCTGTCAGAGTTGTAATTTAGTAATATTAGTAGTGCTTGTTAATATTCATTATTCACAACTTTGTGCCCAGGTTAGTGGTTTGTTTTCATAGGTGGAAATATGTGTTCCTTCGCTGCCAGAGTGTACTCATTAAGCTGCCGTTAGCTTCCTGTGCTCTATAGGAGGAGTTGGCTGTTTAAGATCCTACTGGCTGCCAAAAGGTGTTCCACGGCTTCTTATTGGCTGCTGAGTTAGGAAGTACTAGAATAGGAGGAAATGACCTCAGCAGTGGAATAGCTGGAGTTAATGGACAAAATGACGGAGTGAGAGAGAGAGAGAGAGAAAGAGAGATGAGAAGAAAGAGAAAGAGTTCTGTTATTACTAACTACAGTGTCAAAAACCTCAGTTTCCCACGGAAACGGGTGTCCCAACAATTCAATGGCCTTTTCAGTTTCAAAATAAAAAGAAAATAAAATGTTCAGATAACAACAGCAAACTGAAATAAAAGTCTAATAGAACTTCTAATTATCTATATTTTTGTTTGCTAGGACTATCAATGTGGAAGAATGAAGAGGCACATAAAGAAACCAAGGCAACAAGTACCCTCTTCTCTGCCCTGGTCAGAGAGAGTCTGTACAGGGAAGTGGTGATGGGTTGTTTGAATTCATACAGTAGTTTGGGTGTGTGGCTGTTTATGTGCGTCTGTATATGTCTGGAGAGAATCTGTTGAGCAGGGAAGTGACTGAATAGATACATTTAAGAAATAACTCAGACGTGTCTGTCATTTTGAATGTTTTATAGACTGGCTTTTTAAAGGCGATGATCTGGTTGATTGTCCTTAGAGCCAGATGTACTGTTTGGTTAGACAGCATGGCAATGTGACTGATTGTCCGCAAAGTCTTGCTGACCACTGAGAGTAGTTTTATATCACCTGGTTTAAGCTGTTTGTCAACAAACATTAATTTTCATTCTGGCTTAATTTGAATTCATGAAATATAGTGTGTTGTCTGAGGAGACAGGAGGTGGGAGGGCAGAGGCTCCATGTTGACGGAGAGGGTAACGAAAGAGCCGAGATGTAGAGGTAAGAATGTAACTGAGTAAAAAGTCAAAGGTCAAACAACAGCATGTGTGCGTGCATGTTTGTGCCAGCCGATCAGAGTCCAGAGGAGGAGGAAGGCAGGGCTTCTGTTAGTAACCATCCAGAGACAGAGGAGAAGAGAGGGGTGTTGTGGGTAATAATAAAAGGGGTGGAAGAGGGAGAAGATTCAGTCACATGAGGATGCAGCACTCGCAGCGTTTCCTCTTGTCTGTACCTGTGGCGGGGGTGAGGCCGGGCGGGGGGGCTGTGTTGGCTTCGGGATTGGCGGGGGGCGAAGAGGCGCTGTCGGGCTCACGGCCGTCAGATGACAGTTCCGTGCTGGCGGCCTCAGATGTGGCTGGCCGCCCCGACACGAGGTCTGCCGCCGTGCCGTCGATGATGGATAGGTCAGTGACTGTCTTCTCCCTCAGAGATTTCTCGTCATCTTCGTCAATCAGGACGACCTCGGCCTTCACAGCACCGTCAAAGCCTAGCAGCCGTCTGCTCTCACTCGTGTCGTCAACATCCTGATAGCCGAGGAACACCATGGTGACTGGGTGCTCTGCGCTGGCTTGGGGTGGGGAGGTGAGCTCAGTGCCCGGATGGGCCAAGGAGCCAGGCTGGGTCGTAATGGGAGCAGAGGGGGGCATCATGCCAAGACGGGTCTCCCTCTGAAGGGTGACCTGGGCTGGTGGACTTGAAGGGATGGATGGCGGGGCGCAGGAGGGCGGAGACAGATCATCGATATCTGCTGGGGAAACGTAGGCCTGTGGTGCAGCCGGGGTCACCATCACCTGACTCCTGCCGCCATCTCCTCCTTGTGGTCTGGCAGCCCGCTGGATCAGCTGATCAACCTGCGCAGAGCTCCATCCGTTCTCCACGGTGGTGGTGGACACTCCCCCAGAGGAGGTGACCTCATAGACCACTTTTCTGCCATCGTCATAGACTTTGACGCCACGCGACGCTGCATCCAGAGGGCTCACGCGGTTGGCAGACAGGATGCGCTGCTCGCCGGTCTGCGGGTCATGCTGTACGTTGATCTCCATGGCAAACATTGCTGTTAAGAGGGTAGGGAGGGAGGAGAGACAGGGAGGAGGGAGGGGTGCAGAGGGGAGTGGGGATTGAAGGAAAAGTGAAGGGGTTGGGAGGGAGCAGTGGAGGAGGTGGGGAGTGTTGGGAGGAAAAGGTGGAGGGAATAAAGCGTGAGGATGGGGACACAGTGTTCTCTGATAAAACTGATTCAAACTTCTATATATGCAATTAGTAAAAGACAAAACATTACCTTAACTTTATCCTTTAGAGATCAAGCCACAGATGCCACTGAGACAAATAATTACAAATACCTAACTTTCCCTCACTGTGCCTGATGTAAGTCACTTAGAACAATAAAATATGTAGAAAGTTTATGTTAGTGACAACTGTTGCAAGTACTGCCCTCTTTAACAACTTCCAATCATTTAGGTCAAAAATGTGTATATTTTATCTTCAGTCCTCACAGGGGTGTACATATATATATATATATACATGGGACACACTAAACACATTTGTTTTTGCAGTCGAGTATCTTTTCAGTTAATTTTGTAGAGTAAATGTTAAGTAAACAAATGAAAGAGGAATGATCATACCTGAGGTATGGTTATGTTGTTACACTTGTCTTTTGATGTAAAGACTTTATCTTACAGCAGATAAATCATCAGCACAGCTATCTATCTTGTACATATGTCCCCACAAGCTGAGCTTTTATTTGCTAGACCCAAAGCTGGATTACACCAACAAGGATTAATTCATGGTTTAACTTTAAATTATGTTGCACCAAACTTGTAATCTGGCATAAAATTAAATGACATTAACTCTAAATTACAATGTAATGTTTTGTTAACTTTTCAGCTAGCTAATTATGCAACATTCTGTAAAGGAATACAGAGCAGGCAATGCTCAAGGGTTTTCCCCATTTTATACATACTAAGTCGTGACAGCCCTCAAATTTACCATTTATTTAATAAGAGTAAACAAGTATCTTCATATTGATTAAATGCTTTAACCATTTTGCTAATCTCTGATTAGAAGTGATCTTAGATTAAAATAATCTTTGTTGGTGCAACCCAGTCGAAAAGTAATGCTAAAAGGAATATGATTTCAATACCATTACTGCTATTGCTGACACTAGTACTAGCAAACCTAATCTAATAAAAACAACTGATTGTAATTCTACAGTCTGAACTATAGTCTTGTCAAAAGTTGGAGACAGAACACAACTGATCCAGTGCCTGATGTCCATGTGTTTTCAGTATATGTGGTTAAATGTATGTCATTATAAGTTTATCACTATATTGTTCGCATATTTTTCTCAGCATACTTGGATGTGAAACTGTTGTTCATATGAGATTTGACTGAATTTGTGCAAACGTGTGCGTATCCGTTGCCCGTCCACCCTCCATGTGTGCGTGAGTTTGTCCTGGTAATCCAACTTGGCTGTGGCCCAAAACTTTCCTGTCCTCCCTTCCTCCCTCCCTCCCTCCCTCTCTCTTCTCTCCCCTCCCTCCCTCTGTCTTACCAGGTCTTGGTATGGCGTGCTCTCCAGACGCAGGTGGGCCGGTCCGGGGCTGTGTGGCCAGGACGAGGTGGTCGGGATCGGGGTCCGTGCAGTCTGAGAGAGGGGCAGACATGCAGCCGGTGGCATCTAGTGAGCAGGAGCACAGGGGGTGAAATGACACACGGTCAGAGGGACGTTGGAGGCCGTGAGGGAGAGCCGCAAACACACACGCACACACTCACACGCCAGGGACACGTTGATACACACAAATTCACACACCTCAGTGATGTTAAACCACACCCTGACACAAAAACACACACACACACATACAGCCCAGCCCCCCAATAGAGAAACTAACCACACCCCTGAGTGACCCTACCCGCCTCTATTCCACAGACACACACACACACACACACACCACACGCACACACACCCATATAACTCCCCAACTCTCTGTTTCTGTGTCCACGGCAACTCTAGCACCCCTGAGGTTCAGTGCTTATGCAGCAGAAGCGTGTGTGTTTGTGTATTTGTTACTGCTTTGTGTGTGTGTGCGTGGGTGTGTATGTGTGTGTGTGATGGCAGGAACAAAGCTGTAGGGGCTTATGGGGCTTGATGGTGAATAGGGGGGGATAAAGCCAGCGACTGCAGGCTGCAGAGTCATGGCCTTGTGTGTGTGTGAGCTTCAATAGTCTCGCTGAGCCGGGTTCTGTGTGTGCGTATGTAAGTGTGTGTGTTTCAGTGCATGTGTGTGTTTGTGTGCAGGTATACATATGTCTATGTGTGCGTTTGCAAGCGTGCTCTGGCCCACATCTCTCCTGCCTCAGCGAGACTATTATCCATATACACACAGAAATAGAAATAGAAAGAGAGGGACCTCACTGCTTGGAAACAATAATAACTCAGGGAGGACACCATCCCACTGAGGTGTGTTTTCAGTGCGTGTGCATGTGTGTGTGTGTGTGTGTGTGTGTTGATTGCTCATACCTCCATCCTGGGTCATCAGACTCTGAAAGAGAGACAGGAGAAAATCCATATAGGTCATAACTGATATGGGGTCTTTATGTAATTTAAACTTTATAGTAAATATTTCTAAACAGAATATGAAATATAATTATTAATGAGAATAATATATAGAATAAGAAGAATAATATTTCAGAGTTGTGTTATCGCAGTTAAGCACCAACATTGATTGGTGTCCTTTCTTGATTACCACTATCATCAAATTTTGTTCAACTTTTTCACCTCAAAGCCCAAAAGAGACATTTGGTGTCTTCACAAGACCCAAACTTACAAAAACACATGATGAATTGCCAACATCTACATTTACAAACTGATAAAGAACACAACAAACCACAAAACTGAAATGTACTGTATGTGAAATGTATTTATATCACTAAAAAGTAAATCACAGGAATAGTCTAATTTGCTGTGTCTCTCACCACCTCATAACAAACTTGCATTGTCCACTGAAACACTAGAGGGCTTTTAATTTGAAACAGAAGCAGGAAGCGTTGACTTTGTATTAACAGTGTAACGCTATAAAAGGACAAACAGGAGTCAATCAAAATGTGGCTTCATAATAAAATATCAGCAGCAAATATTTCCCATCATGCCTTCACTGAGCAGTCGATTTAATGTTCCAAAATGCAAGCGTTACTTTTCGTGGTGTTTGCACCATGTTCTGTTTTATGTTTTATGTTGGTAGCCTAATTGTCATTTTGTGTTGGTTTGTAGTTTTAACCACTGACATAAATAAAGAAGGACATTGCGTCTCCACTTCCTCCCACTGTCTGTGCAGCAGTGACCACGGCTGGAGCTGGCTCTCAAGTTCCCACCCAAACAGCTGGCTGACTCAGTGGTGAGCAGAGCTCAGCTGTCAATCATGATGTCAGACCTCCTTTTTACAGCAACAAATAGCCTAATTAAAACCAGTCTAATGAGAAAAATGAACTCTTGAACACACATCTCCATGATAAGAACTACCTAACATGACAGAAACAATATTAGAGACAAATTGATTTGATATGTCCTTTTAATACATTTAATACATTGTGTAATACTCTGTTACATTTCTTGATTCCAACTATATTTTGCAGTACTGACTTAGATCTCTTGTCCCCTGTACTGAATATAATTTAAAGGTTGGCGTTGATGAGACCTGGTTTATGTCTCTCACTCTGTACTGATTGTCACAGTGTGAGGAAGCAGGAACGTATTTTACTCTGCCAACAAGCACACCCGATAAAAACGAGTCCATGACCCATTTTGTGCCTTGACCCTAAGTTTGGGAAATGCTTAATTAAAGAATTATGCAAGATTAGATACAGTATCATGTCACTACCTTAATAATGACAGAGATTCTTTAGTGCTTTCTCTGTAAAAGTTTGAGTAAAATGACATGCCAAGTGCAACTCTGATCATTATTTACATTGTAATTATAGATTAACTGCTCTGTTTTGTAAACAGAAGAAACCTAATTCATGTCATTTATATCTTGCACACTTTTGTGTGCTTTTAATTAGCAGCAGGAAGCCTACTATATTCAAGACTCCATGTCATTCTAACTGTTTTTATCTGCTCTCACAAAAACATGAGTGAATTGAAGTAATTATATTGTAATTAAACAAGAAACATTCATGCAGTTATACCTTCTGTAGGTCTTCTATCGAGCGCTCCGTCTCTTTCAGACGTTCCCGTAGAACCTGCTCTTTGGCTGATATCTGAGACTCTTCACTCTCAAGTGCACCGATTTCAGACTCCAGCCTGCAAATACAACAAAACATTGTCTGTCATGATAATGGGAGAGTTTAGAAAGTTTAAAAAGAAAAAAAAAAATGCTCTAGAAAACACAGCTTGAAGGTTAATATTAGGATTTTGTTTGAGTGCAGGTTTGGATCTAGATTGTTTCCTGATACACATTGCCTTTACACTAAACAGCTGCTAATTCATGTAAGTAAAAATGCAATAACTGGATGTGTAACATGTTTCTTCTTTAGGCTTGTAGAGACAAAGAGAAATGCATGTACACTGCACTGTACAGTAAAACATCTGCTTACAATGTGCCTCAGGGCACCTGGCCATCAGATTTCAGTCTGTTCTCGGTGCCTCCAGGGTCCATTTACACCAGCCTTTTGAAGTGAATAATTCTGATCTGGATATAATCCAGATGCTCCAACACAAAGAATTGACCAGACAGAGAGCGGGGATCAGTAAAAAATGTACGGCCATCTGGCCAAGAGCTTTGCTGATGGACAAATCTGTACTTCCTCCATCAGCGGGTTGGAGCCTAATAATCAATTAGGGACCATGGTTTTAGGAATGTTTACTGCAAATTAACAGTGCATTCCAGAGGTTAGATGAAAACAGGTTACATTAGAACATCACTGAAGCAGCCTTACTGTTTAACAGTTGAACAGCAGAATACGGTAAATTTATGGTCTGTAGTATATTATTGTCATTATGCAGTTTATCCTGACTTAGTTGTTGATTGAGGTTATTCCAGCACCGGGGCTGAAGAATGACACAATCCATGCAGTTTATCCTGCGCTGCCAATCCTCTTTGCATAACTATCAGATTTCAAGTAGTTAGTCCGATTTTGGAAACGACCCATAGTGCTGTTTCAAGAGCAGCTAATGTGATGGTTTTCTGATCAGCTGCACCTATGGTTTATGTCTGGTTAAAGGCATACTATCCTGCATTTTCCTATAACAACAATGTGTAGACTCATATAATGATAATCCCTCTATATCACCACTTATGACATATTAGAAGTATTTGGTGGTGTCTGTATCTGCAGAGAACATGCCTCCTGTCTGTATTTTCCTATTTTCTCATATTTTGCTGTGCTAGAGACATTTCTGGGCTTCAGTCTGTTTGGTAGAGGTGTGCAGCTCCCAGTTAATACAGCGTGCAGGTATTGAGGTCAGGACTCTATTAAAATGTAGCATCCAGCAGTTATATTGCATCTTCTGTCTTTCATCTCAGCTCTCTGTCTGTGAGAGCTGCAGAAAGAGATTTACACACATACATACAGAGCAAAATCTGGCAACATGCAGAGGCGTGGGCCTGTTTATTTGTGTTTTTGAACGTAAGTGCTGTGAACAATGAGAAAATAACGTTCTAAATCTTTGGTAGATGGTGCTCACTTTCTTAATTCACAGTATAGGTCCCTCTATCTTCAGTCAGGGAGGAGGGGGCCAACTTTGAATGGTAACACAGTTTTTAAAACCGGTTAAAATGCGGTTAAAAAGTTTTAAAAAAATATTTTATGTGGGAAGCATATCTAATCCTTCCTCACTGAGAAATTCTGGATCTTGTGCCCTGCCCACCTCCACTGCTTGCGCAAGGTCGACCAGTGAAAGAGCAGTGCACATCAAGATGGCTAGCATTAGCCATCAGAGAGATTCAGCCATACACGTTTGAGCCTCAGTCAGGCTCAGACTCAGGTGATGAATCTGTTGTACAGTAAAATCACAGACGTATCAGAATGGTAACTGTAGCTTAGCTTAGCTTGCAATGGGCAGTGGCTGACACAGTTAAGCCAGTATTATACTTTCCGTGAGTGCGCTATATGGTCTCCTAGGGTCTGTGTGACGGAAAATTCGTCATCAGGGGTGTACATAAAAGCTCTGTGTGGAAAGCACTTTCCAAGCGGACTCCAAAAAGTAGTAAACTAATAGGCATCTGTGATGTCAGCTGTACGTATCTGTTCAAGAGTATAATTGATTCCTTCATTGTTGTGGAACATACATATTAGACAGCGATTGGCCTTCAAATTTCTGAGATACCAAATCTAGCTTTCTTGGGGTACAACTGAATCTCAGATTTGAGGGAAGGACAGGAATGAAAACTCTACTAGTCAGTATTGTCAAGGACAGGCATTTATAGATACAGACATATAGACATTAAAAAAAGTCATTAAAAAAGTCACTTTGTACACTGTACTACTGACCCCAACCTTTTTCCAAACACTGTATAAAACGTTGAGAAAACTCGATTCCAAGTCAGCTGTCTTCACTAAATCTTTGAGTTTTAAATCAAACTCAAACTCTTAAACAGCTCTTACTCAAATTTTTGCTGATACAATCTCTTGTTGAGATTATTTACCTTTCTTCTAAGAAAATCAATTGCAAACATTTAATTTTCAAACACCAAATTAATAACAAATGGGGCTTACAGCTCGTTGTGAAGAATTTTTGAAATACAGATTTTTTTTTATTTCTAAAACTCAATGATTCAAGTTTATCTAAAAAAGAACAGTAAATTATCTTAACAAAAGATTATAGGTTGGCAAAACCTTTTTCAAGTTTAATTCAAAACTAGAGAGTTTGAGTTTGACTTTAAACTCAAAAATTTAGTGAAGACTTGCCTTGAAATTCGAGTTTTCTCAACTTTTTTTTTTTTTTTTGAGGAAGTTTTGCAATGGTCACACTGTTCTATCGAGAGCCTTAAGAATGTCCATGCAGTTCTGACATTTTTTTCTGATAAGGACAGTCTTGATACATCATTACCATTCTCAAAATTGCACCTAAAATAGGCTTATGTACACACACACCCACACACACACACCCACACACATACGCTCACGTGGACATTTAAGAGATGGATGTCGCAACAATACTAGGAAGCAGTCAGGGAGGAGGACCAGGGTTGCTTCCTTACTGACCGCCAACACTCGCAGCACTTCAGAATACACTCCTCTGGGACGCAAGGAATTTGTACGTCAGTGTGTGCGAGCATGTGCGTGTAAGAGAGATATTAAAGTTCATAACAATGCCATGACGGCCGGTCTTCCCACAGTATTCCAGAATCAATAGGACTCTGTCTCACTTATCATATCAGCATCGGTGACCATGAACAAACGCTAGTACACACCGTCCTGACTGCACTGTTTACAATGTGAGAGACATTTTATCCGAAGCGGTTTACAGAACCACAAGTGCACAGGTTTTTAGTGCAAACAGGGAGGCCAAGTTCAACCGTGAACTGTGTTAAGTTTTTACAATATCAGCATTTAAAGGGATAGTTTGTATTATTTGACACGGGGTGTGTTCACACTGTGGGTGGCAGGCCCCCAGTTTGGAGAAGCAGAGATGAGTACCAGCGCTGAAGCTAAGCAAGGAAGCAAGCAAGCAAAACTGCTGCGGAAAGGGTCAGAAACAAAAGGTATTTTAGCTCCTTAAAAAGGGTCCACCTAAAAAGGATCAATATCAATTTACATGCACACTATATTTAGAATATTTTCATTGCTTTATTTTGCCGAGAGAAAGCCTTTTCTAATGCGAAACTGCTGTTATACAAGCTAAATATCACTCTCTCCAAGCCAGCCAGATTCAATTGGCAAAACTGTAATTTTACCCCAGAGAACACATGAGTTGTTGGTTTACCACTGCCACAATCTGTTAGTTTGTTTCTATTAATGTGTGACTTTAGTGAATCCTTTGAAATACCTCTGCTAAAATCCATAATTTTCTTTAGGGGGACTTTTTTAAAGTACATTGTAAAAAAGTTAAGAAAACTCATGATTTCCGTTTCATTTCAGTTTTGACTCAAACTCAAACTCTTAAGTTTTGAAATCAACTTAACAAAGTTTTGCTCCAATAATATATTTAATCATCTGTTCTTCTTTAGAAAAATTCAATCTTTGCGTGTTAGAAACCCCCCACAGTTCTGTACTCCAGAAATTGTTCTCAGTGAGCTGTGAACCGAATTTGTCATTATTTGGTTGCTTGAAAATTAAATGGTTGCTATTGAAAATATTAAATTATTAACCACTTTAATGGATTCACTCAATAGTATTTTAAATACGTTGTTTCTTTATAAAACTCAAAGATTGATTTTTTTTTTTCAATAAGAAAATAAATAATCTCAACACCAGATTATAGGTTGGGGGTTTTAATTCAAAACTCAAAAACAAAGTGAAGATGGTTTTCATAATATTAACATTTTACAGGGAGAATATTTTAGGATTTCTTGGTATGAGCAAAATCAAGAATTGTGTCTTTAATGTTGGCCAGAAAACCTGGTGCATTGGCTCTGATCACTGAGGTTTAACTAAACAAATCCCCACTCATCACTTCACCATCTGCCAGTTTCTACTCAAGTTCATCTTCACTGGTGTGATGTTTGAATGTTATACTGCTACCTAAAGACTGTACTGTGGCATCTGAAATACTTATTTTCAAAGCTTTGATAACCGTGTGGACCAATTATTCTTCTTCACTATCTGCCTGCATAACCCTTAGTCAAATGGTATATTACATATACACAGTGTACTATATATAACCTTTATCTAATCAGGTAATCTCCTTGAAATCTATGTTGTGCATCTGTTTCGCAAGAGAGACACAAGAATACAGCAGACCAGTGAGCACACACATTGCAGAGGCTGTGGTGTGCTAGGTTTGTAGTTGCAGTGGAGCTGTTCTGCAGTAAGAAGTCAAGCTTTTACTGGCTGCATTGTCACACAAATCTGTAGTTGGTCTCTGCTGAATGTAATCATGGGCTACTTTGGATGGGATCTGAAAACAGAACAAAGCACAAGACCAGTTTCTTATCATAAATGTGAGCTCTTGAAACCGTGCCCTTGCTATTGTCTGGATCAAAATAATCAGAACAGGCCGGGATCGTTCAGTGTTATGTGAAACGAGATGATTCGAGGGTCTGTGCGGTCAAGAACAGCAGCGTATTGTCTCTTGCTACAGCAACAATAACAAATATAGCAACATGCACGAAAGCTATTTTAACACCACTGTTGATTCTGAAGAGAGCCAGTGCCTTATCAGAGTGTATTGTCCATTATAATGCAGTATATCTCGCTCATGATGGACTGGAACTTGGCAGCTTAATCATTTAATTTTGTTTATACTTGTAGTATACTGCAGATGGCCTGCTAGGTTTTCTTGAGTAGCATTTTTTTCCTTGGTTTATATGCTTTATATCTCACAGCATTTTCTGGTCTCACCAGCAGTGAGACTGTGGTTATTTATACAGACAGTAATGCTGGACTGTACATCCTATATTTAACTCAGCCTTGCTGGTATGAGAAACAATCACCCAACCTTGGATTGAGTTGCAAGGACTGCAACACAATGTGCAATCAGTCCATGTATGTAAACTATATACTACACCTGGATCTCTAAATATATCTATCTATATATCTTAACACCACTTTAATGTCAGAATATGGCAGTAATTTATAATATTAATAAGTTAGTAGTATTAGTTAATTTGTCTATGACAACCTGAAAATAAGAATTGTTGTGTTTTTGTTACCTTGGTGAGCCATTTATGTCTACAGAGGGTGCTGGTCCTCTTTCCTGGAGGCTGCCATGTTGCACTACCATGTTTTTACCGTAGCCCAGAATGGACAACCAAGGTTTTGTGACCCCCTTACTTCTCCTACACACTAGAAAGGGGGGTATTAAACAAGGTATGATTGTGATCATTTTGTTGATGACTACTAGCTAATTTACCTTCCAACAAAAAAAAATCTACTGGAGACAAGAAAACCGGAGACAATAAAAGTGTTTAAATCAATATGCAAACAAAAAGAAACAAAGATTAACACTAACAGGCACTAAAGGTTGTTAATTAACCAAACTGCAGCAGCGAGTCCCACCAAACTCTGCAGGCAGCCACTGATAGCGCTGATGGGCTAACAGGCTAACAAGCACTGCGTGTCTCTGATGGATTCATTTTTCATGTCATGTCCAGCTTGACAGTGCTAACCTTTGATAAGATAAGATAAGATATTTATTGTCGTCCTTAGGAGGAATTTGCCTTGGACATACGAGAAAACACAGGCGACACAACCACATGTACAAACAAAAAAAAACAAAACAAAAAAGAAACATACCCAAGAGTATTGCATGATGCCCTGAATCCCTGCAGTTGCACAAAAGTCCATTTGCACAAATACCCTACACATGATTATTTCCCAACAAAGATCCCAATTATTTCACAAGTGCCCTACACAAAAATATTGCGCATTTCCCTTCCCTCACACCACACACACATACACACATACAATTTTATGTCCTACTGTTTACTGGTTTGATTGATTGATGGTACTGTCAGCTGGAGATTTTAAAATGTAGGAAGCTACTGTAGCTTATTAACTAGCTGTTTTCTAACACCTGCTAAATTTCACCTCCTCTGTGATAATATAAACTGCTCCACAAAAGATGAATGGTTTGCAGAGTTATGAGACAGGAGTCAGTGGTACAAATGTGTCATTTGTATAAACTGAACTTAGTGTCTTATCAGCAACCAAGTTCGCCTGCTAACTGTCAGTATGCCAGCTCAGCAGAGAAATGTACATTATATGAGTATCTGAGTGCAAAATATGAGTTTGCCCCACTACACATAGTTCCCACACATTTTTATGGTCACTATTTCAAAGCTTTTCCATGACTTCAAAAAAACTTCAAAGGATTTTACTAATTTCATGACTTTTCCAGGCCTGAAAATCAAGATTTGATTTTCCATGACTGTGGGAACCCTGAATACATGAACATGAGTGGAACTGAACCATAATGACCCATAGACAATGTTTTTGACCAACACACAAAGTCTACAATTTTTGTCAGCCACCGTGTCCATCAGGTTAGAGATTAAAAATTCTTTGAGTCTTGTTTTACCCTCACCACCAACAGTATGTCTTTTCTCCCTGCCTGCAAGCAGATGTGTGTACCCCGCTGCCTCTCCTGTGGCTACTCTTCCCTGCTCCTCCCTATCTCATTTCCTTTTTTCCCTTTCTGGTGGGAAATGGCTTTTACTTCTGCTTCCTCTAAGCTGCATGAGGTCTTGCCAAAATGGGCGAGAAACAAGATTTGTAGCCGAAGGACAATGCAGCTTTTTCATCCTACCACATCACTACTACTTCCAGACATTGTAGCCTATTACGAGAAGCATCCTACAAAACAAATGTTAATATTTACACATGGGACATGTCATCATGTCAGCATCTACTGTGCATAAATCCTTTAAATTGCTTATAACACTAGAATAAACTGTCTAAATCTAATATAAGCTCATCTAAACCCTTCTCTGTGAATAGGACCCGTCACCTCGAATGAAAAATTGCTCTAATATCACAGTTATACTCCTGTAGGGACCCATACTGTGGCACCTAATGAGTTCATCCACTGTAAAAAAAAATATTGAATATAGACAGGAGGTAAGAAGGGTAGATGAGAAGTGGATGTGGAGAAGACTGGCAAGGAAGGTATTGAACAGACAAGTATGAAAGGGGAAACATCCACAGTACACAAATAATAGACAGCATACATCATAATGCAGTCCACTAAATCACTACAATCACAGCAAACTACAACCTAATGAAAAGGATTCACCTCTCTCACTGAAGCGTCTCAAAGCCGACATTTCAGATCCTTCAGGACTATTAGACTGGATTAGATCACTGTGTCTTTGAACGCCTCAACCCCCTGTATGGTCTTAAGCTTATGTGCAGCAGAGAAAAGAGAAACACGGTGGTCATGCTTGTGTCTGGCGCCCTCTAGTGAAAAAAACACCAAAACTATGAGCACAGAAAGAGAAGAAAAAAACAACATGATGGAGCTGGTTTGTTTCAGGACTCTTCCTGTGATAAAAATCCCAGTATTTCCAAACCTTCATCTCCCTAAATTAAACTCCTGTAGTGTTGTGTTATGAGGCACAGAATGAAGTCAAGACATTGTTCAGTTTAGAGGTCTGGGCTGGACCATACTTTATATCAATTTAGATGAAAAATAAAAATATGTTCTTTATCATACCCTTATTAGACTCTTATAAGACTTTATTACCGGGTAATTAAGGGTGAACTGCACTGTAAACTCAAGTGTTTTATTTCTCACTGTTAGACGCTCATTAGATTTTATTAGGGGGTAATTAAGAACACAGTACAACAGAATTTTACTGTAAACTAAAGTGAAATAGCATATCTGCTTCTTCCCCATTTAAAAACAACATGTGAACCAGAACTACCAAGTAAAGGTAAAAGGGACAGAGCTACAGACTACACAGACTTATTGTAATACGTAGACAGAAAATGTGATTTGATCAAAGAAGTACATACTAGTCTTGGCTGCTTTGCCAATTGTACAGGACCAGCCAAAGAAGGTGTGTCTCAAGTAGTGGATATGTGATTTCAATTTAGTTTACAGTAAAGATCAGTTGTAATGTGGCTTTAATTTCCCTCTAAAAAAGCTGAATAAGGTTCTGACTGTGGAAAATAATACACTTTAGTTTACAGTACAGTTCTACTGCAATGTGTCCCTGATTACCCCCTATAAAAGTCTAATAAGGGTAGAAAAGTGAAAAATAACACACTTTAGTTTACAGCACAGTTCTTTCATAATGTGTCCAGGTATAATAAAAGGTCGAATAACGCGTGTAATAGTGTCTAATGAAAGACATATTATTTCTATTTTTTGTCTAATTTGATACAAAGCACAGCTTGTTATGCCCTGTTAGTGTATTGTAAAATAAAGTGCAGTGAGGTTTGTTACACTGGGTACAACTATTTTGAGGGGATGAAACCTATTATGAATGAAGACTACAAATCTTCAGGAAGGATGATTAGCTGCTCTACCTCATCAGATGTTACTTCAGTGTCTCTTCCTGCTTTATTCATCATATAGTCCAGGGTCTTTTTATAGCATGCAGTAAGTACATCGTTGCATAATTAAATACCATAAAGTACAAACAGCTATGCATTTCAGATGGTCTTTGCTGCAGAGTGTGTGTGTGTGTGATGAGGCCATGACCTCGTGCTGTCCCTCCCTCCCCTCCACTTCTTCCTCGGCCTCTCCTTATACTTGTGTGTCTGACGGTGTTGCTATCTCTGTGGCAATCCTGAAAGAGACCAGTGATGTCACTGTCCCGCCCTGTCAACCAACCGCAGGCCAGTTGCCATGGATACGCCTGGGTGGGCAGCAGCAACTGCTTTCCACATCATACAGGAGGAGGAAAGAGACATCTGGTTTTGTGTGTGGTGGATGTGGATGTGTGTGTGTGTGTGTGTGTGTGTGTGTGCATGTGTGTGTGTGTGAGACATACAGGCTGTCAGAGATACAGAGACAGACAAAAGCAATGACAGACTGGGGGTATAACAGAGGAAGTCTAACCACATTGTGTATTTATACATGACACTGTATGTGTGGTGAGTGACCGTAGCAAAGTGGCTTTCTAGGTACAGTTCTTGTGCTGGAGTTTTTCTTGAAAGAAGCTGATTGGCTGAGGTAGGCCTCAGTGGGTGGCACAAGAGAGCCACGGTTTTTCCAAGCAGTCCATGAAGGTAAGTAGCTTAAGTTTAAATTAATATAGGACAGTTCATTTCTGAGTTCTGTTGGCTGCCTTAATATGTAATGCAACGTAAAAGAATTATGGTTCATAATTTCTTTAGCATTCATAATGTCTTTCTCAGTGTACTCCTGCGTGCAACCATAACTTGAGGCTGCAATATAAACAGACAATGAATGACAATATAGTGAAGCACAGTTGCATTCATATATAATACATCTACATAGGAGAGGTTAAGTCCCTAAGTCCCGCCCCTTTTTGCTCTGTGCTCCAATAAAAGTTCTAACTAGCTTGCTAACATTTTACATCTGATAACTAATGTTAGCAAAATTCTTGCTAGTTGATCTAGATGCTGGTTAACTAGCTAGCTAGCATTTTAGTTAGTTAGTTAGTTAATTAGTTATTAGTTATCTTGTATTAACATTAGTTAATATAAGATGTGACTATATAGGCTTGTCACTTTTACCAGTCCCCCAGCCTTCCAAATTTGTTTTTCTTTTTAACATAGACAAACCTCTTCTCTTCTCTGCTTCTGATTGGCTTAACCTGATGTTCTTACCCTAACTTATACCCAATCACACACCTCATGTCTAAACCTACTCGGAAAGTACCAAACCCAAATGACTCAAACCAACAAAGGCAACATGTACTCGCCAATCAGAGTCAGTCAGTCAGATGGCTTCGTCATCCCTAGGAAAAACAATTCTGTACAGGAAACAGGAAAGGAGAAATCTGACCAAGGTTTAATTGGGTAACAAGCTTGCTCAACTGTTATTGGAGCACAGAGCAAAAAGGGCAGAGCTTAGGAAGGGCCTTTTTTGACACTGTACAGTAATTACCACTCAAGATGTCATCATAACCGCTTACAACTACATTATAATGTGCTGTAAATCATTTATTCAATGTTTATGTACTAGTCATAAATGGTACAAGGGGAGTTGTTAACAAAGACGCTTTAGTGTGGTGATTTTTGACAAATGCCTCCTCTGATGTGATTCAATTTTCACCAATTATTCTAGCATGGGCCTTCTACAGATGTGTTCTCATTAATGGTTTCAAATAAAACCAGTGTTGATTTATCAAGATTATCACATCTAACACAAAACCAATGAACAACAGATAAAGAAAAGTAAAAACTCAGCCACTCCATTATATGAACACATCTTTAAAAATTGCAAAATTGCATAGTCTTTACTAAAAATCACGTTTTCCATTGGAAATGAGCTTTTTCACTCTGAACAAATATTTCACAGCATCACATTGTTACATAAAAAACACTCATCAAAGCTGTATCACGTATCTCTGCCGTCTGTCCCTACATGCCCTCTAATACACTCAGGCACACTGACGCAGGTAAAGATTTAATGCTGTCATACAAGAGTCTGCTTCTTCATGTTTCTGTCCCCAGTGTTCATCTGTCTCCCAGATCACAAACAGCATGTAATGATTGACACTTGGCATAAAAGAGATAAAGAGCTCATACAGACCTTTGTTCAGTTCTGCCTTTGTCATGAGTGATTTACTGTCCTTGGCTAAAATTCACACACAAAACTAAAGATATATTATATAAATCACTTTCTATCTTTATCATAACTCATAAACTGTACCATTGTTTGCAGTTTAAAGGATACAGAAAGGCAAATAACAGGTTGTCCTGCAAGGAACATAACAAGCCCAATATATATTAAATATATGCTACTATAATATGCACACAAAGTACTTCATTGGAAGTATAGTAACAGGTACATGAAACGGTCACTTAAGTTATAATTTACTACAGATCAGATAAATATCACATAAATGCTTAGAAATGTACTGCAGTTAATGTCAGCACTTACTGAAGTAGCACTTTATGTATCACCTCTGTTATTATGTGCACTTCTGCAGCAGAGGTAGCATTTCAACTGTGTATCCATCATAATGTCCAACAGTGCTGTGTTTTCTTTCAGTTCCCTCTGCTATAGGGGAAGATGTTAATAACACATTCACTGGGTTTGAATCATAATATCTTGATGTCTGATTGATGGAAGAGCTCGACGGAGCTGTCTTTGAGTCCCAGCTCTGTCCTTGAGAAGTCAAGAAGTCCCTGTTGTATTAAACTAAAAGGCCTTACTTCACAACATTGAAAACACTGTGCAGTGTGCTCTGAGGCTATAAAAGTCTGATGAAAGAAACGTTCTTTTAAAAAGTGAATCATTCTGAATCCATCTTTTGATCTTTGTGGTGAAGAGCTTAGAAATACGGGGCTGTAAAAGCTTTCAAAATTAGGTTAAGTACATATTTGTGATTTCTGAATGAATTTTATTTTAATTATCTGTCTATTTGTTTTTTACTCAATCACTTTATGGTTTAGTCTATGAAAAGTCTTGACATGGCGGACATTTAGCTCAGTGGGTAGAGCGTCCGACCCATGTATGGAGGCTGTTAGTTCTCTGCAGTGGCCGCTGGTTCGACTCCCGCCTTCGGCACTTTGCTACGTGTCATCCCCCTCTCTCTGCCCCGTTTCCTGTCTAATCTCTGGCTGTCCTATCTAATAAAGGCAAAAATGCCAAAAAAATAACTTTAAAAAAAAAAAAAAGAAAAGTCTTGACACTATCTTGCCCCGTCTGACCAACAGTCAAAAGTCCAAAGACCTTCAGTTTAAAACAAAACACATAAAAATCAGAAAATCCTTTTTTTTTTTGATGTTTTGTTTGATTGAACAATATAAGTGATTAACTGATTATCAAAAAGGAAATTTGTTTCAGCATCTTAAACCTAAAATGTCATAATCATATGTTGACGTGAACATTAACATTTGACAGAGTACAGGATCAAGGTGATATAGCTTACAGAGATTGTGACAACAGTCATAAACATTCATAAAGACTCCTTCATGGTCATGACAGGTGTCATAACATGGTTATGACAGGTTTGCACATCCCTTCAAATAAAGTGTTACCCAAAAAATGAATTCAGTCTAAATGCACCCAAAGGGTATAATGCAATCCAGGCTCTGTTAGTAAATATCATTTGTTTGCAAGAAATAAAGTTGCTCACCAAGGGAGTTCACTGTGTATTTTGTTCATTTAGTCAACATTCTCAATTTTCACTGACTTTAAATGAGCAACAGTTTAATAGGCTTAAGTTGTAAAAAGGTAAATGAGTGCGTGAAAGGATAAAAGCCAGATCACAAACACTCCAGTGTCCCTGAGGAATGAAGACATTTAAGTTTTTTTTGGTCAAGCAAATGGCCGTGACGGAGTACCTTTTCACTCTTCTGTATACACAACCTATTTTGCTTGAAAAAGATTTGTTTTGACATCAAGACAGATACTGAATGGTAAATGTTTTTGGCTTGAGAGGTGAAACATGAACCAAGTGTGTTATTACTCCAAGTTTAGTGTAAACTGGGACTTCAGTTTAGGCTGCGTTGGATCTGATTTTATCAACATTAGAGTCCAACATGAGTCCTGGTTGTGTTGTGCTCCTGCAGTGAATCCAGTCTATCCTTCACATGATGTCCTGGTCTAAATTTGTCACATTTTTTGACTAATGTTGGATTTCGAAGCAGATTTGCTAGGTTCAACTTTGGGGTCTGCAGTTTTTCACTGCCGTTGCATTCAGCTTGAGCTAAAGTAGTTTCTGAGCTCAAAAATAAGGGCAGGTTTACTCTGCAAACTGAACTGCATCACACTTTTCTGGTCAGCTAAAAACTATGTGCTCCAGTACTGGCACTGTGAGGGAAAAGACAAATATTCTTAGAACGTTATGTAACACGATACAGGGCACTTCAATTGGCTTGTTGCAATAAGTATAGTTTGCTGCAGCCAGACTGCCTGCCGGACCACATGTATCCTGCAGACTCCATTTTCCTCTTCAGCACAGTTTAGAACAGAGGTTTCCTGGTCTGGTAATTGATTGATAGTTAGACAAGATTAAATGAAACTGTATTGATCTCCTGTAGAAAAATGAGGTCACTGCAGCAGCAAGATTCAGCAGGGAAGTTAAGACTAATGGACTTAGCACACATTGCCTACATAAACAGGAAAAAGAGAAAGTACCACTGTGTGAATATGTAACTAAATGCTACTAATACATTAAAAGGAACAGTTCAACAGTTCACACAGCTGTAGGGCTGCTGAAATAAAAACCAACAGGTAATGCTACACACACGCACTGGTCAAGCATGTAGTGTGAACCAGATATATATGATAACAGATAGTGGTATGAATCAAAGTGAATCTGCTCATTTCACAAAATTATAAAAAATGTTCCTTTAACATAATTAGCAGACCATAAAAGAAGAAAGTACATCAGTTACTTACATATGTGGAATTACAGCTACTCACAAGCCCTACTAACATAGTTAAATAGATTGGGGGAACTAAATATGAAATATATGCCCTCTAAGCTATGTCAAGGTAATACATAAAGAGGTCAAGTATCCAGTATTGCAGGTGTACAGTCTCATCTTGCTGCAGTGGCCTACTTTTTTATTAATGCTGCAGAAAAACTGAACCCTCTCAAATACAAACTTGCATGTCCAATTTACTCACACACTCTGATTTTGTAAAAAGACAATTTTCTCTAATGGCTCTACTAACAAGTTGAAACTTGTCCTGTAGCTGTGGCAGGAAACGCGGAACAAAAAACCCCACTGCTCCCCTGCAACGATGACCACATCTGCACGGGGCAGTCTGCGCAACACAAAACAAGCAATAATCCAAAAGTAGCGCGGTGCGGGTACAAGTCGGGCCAGTGCCACATTGTTGCTGCTGTATCCCTCTCTCTGTTTACTTAAGCCTGTCTGTGTAATGATAGGGATATCTGTACAACTACCACTGTTGCTGCCACGCTCTCTCATTCTGTCTCCTTCTGTCTATTTGTTCTCTAGGCTCTGCAAAATTAGCGTCTTCTCCTGCACACAACGGCTGCTGTTTCCTCGCTGCTCTGTCGCTTTGTGTGTTTCCTCATGCATGTTGGGTTACAACAGGGAAAACTACTGCACAAACTGCCTCTATTTCCCCCCCTTTCTCTTTTTTCTTTTTCTCTGTCTGTGGTCAAAGACCTTAGGTATGAGTACGAAACAGCCTGTACAAAGATGGCACTGTTCGCTCTTTTTTTTCCCTCTGTCACTTTATGTGATTTCCAGTTTAAGGTCAACAGCAAGCAGCACTTACAGCTCCACACAAAGACACTGCTGTTGTCCTTACGTCTTTGTGTTTTGTTTGTCATGATGTGTTTTCCATTAGCTTTGCATAATCATATGGATAATCTGAAGGGACACTTGTTCTTTCTTGCGTCGTTTCTGTTTTTTCTTCATGCTCAGTAGCACTAGACATGTTCTCCATAGACTGATCCAGCTGTTCCCCCTCTTTTCTTTCACTCTTGTCCTTGTTTATGTGTTCTCCAGTGCATGAAACGATACGAGCATCCATGAAAGGAGCTGACGCTTTGTCTTTGTTGCTTTCTGCCATTAAAATGTCCACCAGTGCATGTGTTATTAGTCTAGCAGCCATTAAAGCGGGACAGACAAGATGTCTGGGCTTTTGGTACAAGACAGTGGAGTCTATTTGAGAAGAGTTTATAGGTGTAGGAAGGTGCAGTTTTTATGGAAATCCAGGTGTATGCATGATTATAGCTTTAGACTCTGACTCTCACTCTCACACACACACATGCACTCACAGAGAGTCCCTATTTGTCCTGTCTATTCACCTCTGTCCCTATCAGTGGTGGAAAGACTCTGGTTGCCTGGGTTACGGGATATTCTGGGATGGTGTCCCATGGAGAATAAATATAGATGCCACACCCTCTGCTTGAAATGCACACACACACACACGGGCGTGGGATGTCTATCACTGTCCCTTCCATTCCAATACATCTAAATAGAAATATCTCCCACCATCACAGCATGACATCACACCAAAATGAATGACAATTTTCTAAAGTTTTTCACAATTTTTTTTCCCTCCCAAGGTCAATATTTTTTAGGTAATTTAGTGAAACAGTTTTGTTACAGAGTTTAAAGTCTTAGATTTGTGTGACTGGAGGCACTCCTTAGACTCCCACACATGTGCTCTGTGACTTTATTTCACCCACTGGACAAGATTGTTTTCTGAAAGCCTCGAGAATTGAATCCCAGACAGCTGAGCTCCTCTTAAAGCAATTTCCAGCACACATCTGAGACCCTGGTTTGCAAAGGTAATTGCTTGAGAAAATGCTGCTGCAGCAATGCTTATGTACAAAAATGCAAGAAAAATGCCAGGTTGTCAAATTTTGTGCTAAACTTTGGTTGTGTGGGGATAGAAATTGTTCCTTGTACTCTGCAAGTGATACAATTACTATTGAAGCCCATTTCTCTCAATGTGATGCCGTATATTATAATGAAAAACTTGATCAAAATAATGTCTCAAAATAAGATTCTTAAAGGGAGATACTAACTCATTATTTTGAGATCCTAACTCATTATTATGAAATACTAACTAATTATTTTACAATACCATGTATGCATATTTAAAGGAACTTTTGGCCAAAACTGTAAAAGGCAATTAATAAGATTGTGCCTAAAATAAAACAAAGGATAGTTGAGTCACAAAGCATCCACCAACTTTGAGATTAAGCCAACAACAGCCTGGGAAAGTGAGGCATTCAGGATGTTTCTGACCCACTGTGGGTGATTTCGGAACTAACTGCGGTTGTGCAAACTGAGTCTTAAACTTATGGTACTGAGTTTTTAAAATACAGAATGTATTCATCTTTGTGACACAGTTTTTGGTTTTCTTCTTCCTGTCTGTTGGCAAACTGAGGAACTAAATAAAGCCAGATTTGGCTATGCTCTGAAAGCCGGGAGGAAAAAAATGAAACCAGACCGAAAACACATGCCAGTGTAGCTCACAGTAAAGAATTATCTTTGTGGTTTTAATTGCTTTTGTAAGTAACTGCAATATCTCCTCTTTGAAAGAGAGAATCGGACAACAAGTCTATTCAACAGCAGCTGAATGAAGTGATTCACACGAAGCGGCTCCAAAATCACAACCGTGCTTTGGTCTACAATACTCTCTCTTTGACCATTCACGGCTGTTCTGTTTATACCGGAGCGACTGTTATCCTGGCGTTCGTGGCAACGTGTGATGTTGATGTTATTCCAGTGCCAGTGATAAGCTACAGTAGCTGCTGGCTAACAGAGTCTCTTTCATGCAGAGATTTGATAGATGAGGAGGTGGAGCCTGACTCACTGATGCCAAATTGACCCAGAGCCTCTCCACCACCCTAATTTTCTGAGCGTGCTCTGATCTCCATTGCTCAAATACATTAACTATGAAATAACAAATCATCAAATAATACATTGCAGACTGGCTGATTAGTTTATATAACTTTTCTTCCACTGCTTGAAACTGACAGAAGTCCTCTTCCACTCCACTATTCTTCACTGTAAGTTGTGTGTGTGGGTAAGGGTTACATCTGTCTGACTTTCATAGGATGTAGGTACTGGGCTCAGTTTTAAAGACAGAGTAATGATACTGGTACATGAAGCTAGATGATCTAAGGCATCAATTGGACATCCAACCATGTCATGCAAGTTTACTGGGAACCTCTCACCTCAAGATATCTGAATGAAAACTGGTTCTGTGGATACCCAAGAATCTCCCCTTATAAAGATGCCCACTGTATCCTAACTCCATGTAGTTTTTGTATGCAGTATAAATGTGTTATTTTCACCTATTATTAAAATGGTCTATTTAAATATTCACGCAAACCGGGATCCTTTAACAGTATTGGAATTGCATAAATTGTATCTGTCTGGAAAGATGAGACTCTTGTAGATTCAAAGAGCCCAGTTGTGTTCATGTGTGACAATATTAGTCCCCATAGTAGCCTTTTCATTGTAGTGAGATCATTTTTTGAAACGTGAACAAGATAGTGGTTACTTGTTGGAATTAAATTCAGTTACTGGTTACTCAGGTACTGATCTAATCAGCTCTTTGCCAAATGTTAACTTCTACTGGACATGCAGGCACCAATCTATAAATCAAATGTAAATGTTTGTTATAAAGCCACCTGGTTGCATGTAATGTTCTAATCAAATAGCAGTGTTTAAATTGAAAAGTTTGGACTTATCGTTCTGTTTATCGTTTCTTTTTTTTATAGTTAGGCTCTCATATCTTACTGACATTTCACTTAGTATATAGACAGCATGTGTGTAAAACTTGTGTAAAACAGCTCAACTTGACTCTACTCAACTGCAGACAATACTCTCTCAACATAGGTGGTCTTGAGAAGCTGCCGCCCTTGTTAACTGAAAAACTGAAACCTACTCAGTACATTTACTGCCTGACGAACAACTTCACTCTTCACCTTTTCCTCCACTCAGTGTGCAGCTCAACTGTTACACACTCACTCCACTTCACTACTGTGAGCACTCAGTGGTCTGCAGTGTTTTCTGGGTCACCTTTATCATCAGAACGAAACCCAAAATACTCCCAAACAGGCTTTTTTTTTTTTAGTTAGTCCTGTAACTTTATCCTCCAGATGCCTTGCTTCTCGGCTCAGCTGTGCTCCCTTGTCCACAAGTAGGGAAACTGAAATTTTCCCATGACAGCATCTCCATATCAGTTTAATAGACAGAGGACCGTCTATATATTTGATGATACTGAAAATCATAATCAGTTATAAAACATAGCCTGCTATACTATACAAAAAACTATTCAAAACTTTCTGGCACTTGTGATGGCATTGCAGTAGGTGCTTCACAGTTGCGATCTGCACTCTACTGAGTGCACTCTTCCAGTTTTATTTGTTGTTAAGGCAGCAGTTTTGTGTGTGTGTCAGATTTTCCTCTGCTCTTTCCTGCATGGTGCCAACAGTTTCTGCTGCTTCAGGCTGTGTTCTTGCTATTTGTTTTGCCAATAACACACCGGGGAAAAAACTCAAACTAGATGCTTTTCCTTTCTGCTCCTTCATTTTAATTTCCTAGGCATTTTATGAACTTTCAAGGGCGTTGTTGTCCATGCTATTGTGGATGCATACATTATTAGGCAAAGTCAGCATCTTTCCAGGGTCTGCCAAACATCTTCACTCTTATTCAGCACATGAATACATGGTGATATGCAAACAAACAGAAATGCTGTCGATATGGGGATTTAAGATATAGTTCAGGCTTGTTTCTATGGAAAACTATGCTTGTCCTGTCTCAGAGAGGATGAGGTGCAGCCCTGGCCAGTTCTCACACCCTGCAAATGGAAAACACTCACGGCCGTGTTTACAAAGCATCATGATGGCAGGAGCATGCTGGCACTTTATTCATAGAACTGGTGATCTCATTGCCCAACTTCATTGGCGGAATAAGTGACTATCTAACAGCAATGCTTGATGGGAATCAGGAAGCTCCTCCCAGAGACACAAACGCAGGAAGTGCCCACAGAATCACATCACTCTCTCTTTTTTTCAACCTTCTCAATGTCTCATTCTCTTCCTCTGGCAATCACACCCTGCTTTCACTTGTCTTTCTTCTACCTTTCATTTTCTATAATATTAATTTTTATCTCTTCATCTCCTTCTCTTTGGTCATTCCTTCTGGCATGTGTTTTTAGAGAAGATTCATATTTGTACTGCAGTTCTCGGTGTTTGTTTTCACATCAGTGCACAAGAAAAATGTAGATGTTGCTCTGAGGTTACAGAACTGTCCTGCAGAATCCCATGTCTCCAATACTTCTCCAGTTACAGTGTGTGTGTTTTAACCACTGTACAGAGCGTGTTTGTGTTGAGCCACAAATAGTCTCACAAAATTAGAGCTCTATACTGGGACTCTGCTTTGATGCTTCAAATATGGCTGAATGTAATTAAAGAATACTATTGTTGATGACATTTGCGCTTTGCAGCTAAAAGTGTCCCACCTCTTAATTTCTTATTGTTCTTCTAGTATTTCCAATTTGGACCATGTGGATGTCGACAATTTGTGCCAGAATGAGGACTAGATTTAAGACTGCAGGGAAGAAAAGCAGCTGTGCAGTAACAAAAAAAAAAAAATGATGTGTCAACTTTTGTTAGTGTTACTCTGCTAATCCCATCTGTTCAGTCTGTAAGACCTGATCGGCAATGCTAAAATTTGTATGAAGACAAATAAGTTTAACTGTTTTTGTAGATGTACCTGTGTATCAGGTCCTCCAGCTTCTTCCCTTGTTCTTCATCCTGCTCCAGCTGTTTCCGCCGTGCCTCCCCTTCCTCCGCTCCCATTCCCTGGAGGAGCCATCGCTCTCGCATGGCTTTGGACTGTGGGGTGGAACAAAGACACAGTTAGGTGCTTAGATTTTTTTTCATTTTTTATTTTATGGTGTTTAGGGTGACCACATTTACAAGTCCCACAACAGGACCCTTAAGTGTACCGGACCTTCATGCATGTGCACACGTGTATGCTTGTGCACTGACACAGTTGTTTCAATCAGGATGGGTGTCAATCATTTCAGCGCTTAGAACACCTACCGACACGTCCTGGCTAAGCAGGAAAATCTGTAATTCAGACTGCAATGATCTATGAAATAATGTGGGTGATTTATACAGTATCTGCTGATCACAGTTGCTTATACCATATGAAAAGTTTCTCTTTCAGACGTGCCATGCCAGAGTGCAGTGCTGTTACACACGGTTGCTCACTGTGTTTACCTTCATTAAATTGCCTTAAAACAACACCAGGCTGCTACAGTATAACCATACAGATCTCTAAACACATCAGGACTGGCTGGTCATAACTCTCAGCTGAGAGAGTATTTATTAATCACCCCACCTGCTGATCTATATTCACCTTCACCCAGCACTTTTGCATATTGCACATACATGAACCAAAATAGCAAGTTCTCATGGGCACGCACAGGCCGTGCCTAAGCCCACCACCCAGGGGTGGAGTGGTATATACAGAGGTTGATACAGGTGATCTAAAACTGGATGAGTAAACTCTCACCTTCATTTCAAAGAGGTGGATATACTGAGTTTACCAGGGGTAACCCTGCATTACACACCTGCTACCAACTTGCACTTGGCATTTATTGTTTAAACTGAGGGTGCAATGCATGCTTTTGCACTATGTTGAACTGGGGCTGTTTAATTGTAGTGAAAACTGGAACAGTTTGGTAGTGAATGTTGAAAAACTGGACATTTTAGTGATTTACAGATATTTGTCAGGATTTGGGATACCCAGCTTGAAACCCTGAAGTCCCAGACAAACCAGGACGTCTGGTCACTGCAGTTATGTCACATATTCTGGCAGCCATGCTGGAGGTCCTCCTCCTCAGCTTGACTGTCATGGGACTGAAAATAAATTTGTCCATCTCAACAGAATTGATCTGACACAATCTCTTCCTGTTTTTGACCTTTTAGATACAAGAAAGCAAATAATAACAATGTCTTGGCTAAATGAGCCCATGCCAGTCAGCTGGCAAATATTTTGGCTTGGGTTAAAGGTGCCCTGTGGAACGTGCCTTGTAAACAAAGATACGTTTACATTCACAGTTTCTCGCCATAGCACATTGTGTGCATTCTTATATGTATTTTTTCCTCATAAAACATTTGGCAGTCTTCATCTTTCCTGCCTTTTGTTGCACTTTGCTACATTTCTCTGGCTCATTACCACCAACAACTGTTTCTCAGTTGAACGGTATGAAACTGGTGTGTAACCACCATGTTTGCAAGTGTGCATGTGCGTCCTCGTATGCATGCACAGCACAACATACAAATAAAATGTCAAACCCCTTATCTAAACATATTAGTAATCATGGTCATGTACAGATCTACACCATAGCTAAAATAGCTCTTCTTTTCTAGCCTGGTTGTGATATTCTTGGACATTATGAACAGCCAATGGACCTCCATCATGGAGACTACTTTGTGAGAAAGGTTTGTAAAATGACTGCCAAACACAGCTACAACAAATAAATAAACACGTTGTAGGCCCACACATGCACAGTTTTTAGATAACACAGAAAGACTCCAAACTGTTACTCACAGGAAACACAAATCCCGTCAGGCCTAGAGAACCTCAGTAATTAGGCCCCATGATATGTAGTAAGTCCTCTTGTTAGGCTCACATACACGTTCATGGAAGTATTTTGTTGGTTTTACTAAAACTCTAATTGTTCATCCACAAATGACTCTGTTTTTCTTCATTCCTGAATGTTAACTGTGAGCTTAAAATAATTTGTTTTCCTTACGTTCCAAATTCCAATCCAATGCCTTGTGCTTTTATTTGGTGTATCTGTGCCTTTTTATTACATTTTACGACAGTTCATTCAATAAAACAGTCTTGTGTGTGAACCTTATGCTCTTTGATCAATTTACTGCTTCTTGATGAGACAGATGGCAGTTTTTGTTAAACATTCCTCTGAGGTAGAAACTGCTCTGGAAACGGAAAAAATAGAAATAAACCTGCTATGAAGAATAATGTAAGATCTATTCTCTTATCATACCTCTCGTCTGTTTCAACTGACTTGTGTGATGTTAAGAAGCAAGAGAAACTGTGGCTGTTTGACTCTGCCCACTGATGTTTAGCCAGACTGATGAGATTATTCTGTCTCTGTCTTTATAGCAGTTCTGTCTGCTTTGTCTCAAGGACACGTTTGAACACACAAATGTCCGATACAGTCACTTCAGCACAACATTTATGCACTGTGAAAAGAAAATATTTGTTTTAACTTAAAACAGTTAGTGCACAGACTGCCTTAAAATTTTAAGTAGATTGAATTTGAAAAGACAAGTTGAGGTAAATTAGATGATTTTAAACAAATATTTTTTTCTAGTCTCATAGACTTAATAATAATTCAGTTGTACTTGAGAAAACATGTTCAATAAGCTTAAGATATTAAGTTGAATCAACAAGGTTGATGGTTATAAATAAAACTTGTTTTTTCACATTAAGTAAATGAGAAAGATTAGTTGATCCCACTAAACTCCTGTATGATTTTTTTGCAGTGTTTTAATAAGATGTATAACTGACACTAGACCTCACATTAGAAGTACCAATCATCTCATCACACAGGGGTAACCACTTTTCTTCAATGTTTTAAAGCTGAATGCCAGAGCTGTGTGTTTATGCGGCTAATGTCTCGTCTCTGTCTGGAGCTCTGTTTTGTTACCACAACAGACTCAAGCACTTAGCTTCACCTTTGGCTGTTTACTGTCAAAACGGTTGCTTGGCTCGAGGTTGTAGGGCTGACAATTAACAGTACAAGTGCCTCCACATTCACACACACACTGACACACACCACACAATAAGCTCTGCAGAAGATATTCCAGAGCATTTTCCCACCTGCTGTCAGAATGTGGCAGCGGTGCTGTTTGTTTGTTTGTGTCTGCGCGTGTGGCTGCTGCACACCCACATAGCCAAACTAACCTCACATAGATCATGTGCATCTCGTATTCAGAGCTGTCGGCCAGAAGGATTTTTGAATGAGGCTCAAGTTCCACAACACGTTTGTCAACTAGAATGAATGGATACAATTTTCCTAAATCTAATTTAACCACTGAATTCAAATTCAAACAGTACAAAGAGCTACCTTTGGATGTTTGCAGTTTACAAAAGGTTGGTGTTCCCACCTCTTCACACCTTTTAATTACCACCTCGCTATTGTATGCCTCCCCCAACCGGTTCCACTTTACATCCATGTCTTTCTAGAGTCATACAATACATACACATATAGTGAAGACTTTTAATAAATCTACCAAATTAAGTGCATTTTTGGCAAAATGGAAGCTATCATTGAATAATTACCAGTGGGAAACATGCTGTCTTAGAGTCTATTTTTACAGAGCAGTACAGAGAGCTTTCTCACAAGGTGCAACAACAATCACCTGAAGCTCAGTATCATTAAAACCAGTAAGCTGGGGGTGGCCACAATGCTACAAACATGGATGCTGCTACAAAGAAGCTACAAATTCTAAGTCGTAGATGCTTCACACACACACATCTTCAACCCAGCAGCGCAGAAGATGTATACAATTAGCACAGGTTTCAAGATGGGTGCACAAGATTAGTGTCACAGATCCAGTTTTCAGTGATACAGGGTTTTGGTGAACATTACAATGTCACTGTGAAGCTGACCTTTGACTTTTTGGAAATAAAATGTCATCGCCTCATCATTTTATCTTATTAGACATCTGTGTAAAATTGTCATAATTAGTGTATGAATTGTTGAGTTGTGGGCTAAAATGTGTTTTATGAGGGTGCGGTGACTTTGACCTTTGACCACTGACCACCAAAATCTAAACAGTTCATCCTTGAGTCTATGTGGATGTTTGTACCAAATTTGAACAAATGCACTCAAGGCGTTCCTGAGACATTGTGCTCCCGAGACTGGGATGGATGGACAAATGGTAGGGCTGGGTGATATGGACAAAATAAAAAAAACACAATATTGGTGCTTTCACAATGAGATTTATTTACTATTTAATAAGCATCAATAATGTAGATACAATGACTAAATGGGTAAAGGCAAACAGCTAGAACAGTAATATTCTGTGTAGTGATATACAGAAAAGATAAAACGTAGCAACATTCTGTACATGAGGCAAAGAAACCATCATTTATCCAGAGAAGGATGCTGGTCTGTAGCTGACCTCAACCTCTGACCTCCCTGTGGAATTTTATCAATGAAGTACTCCTCTACAAAAAGTATCATCACATGAAAACAAGGTTTTCTGGACTATTTCAGCAGTCAACAAAACAGTGATGAATAAAGTTGTGTACGATAACTGACCAGTTGTTTCCTCTGAGAACCAGCCTGCTCCCTGCTCTCTCTCACGCTGTTTAATAGACTTTCCATTTCCTGTTGAGCTCTGACACACAACTGCTCTGAGCTGGAAGGTTTGGGAGCGTTGAGAGGGTCTATGCTATTAATCAGAAACTGAAATAGCCAATTTACCAAGCATCAAATCAAATCAAACCAAAATACATAACTGCCAGAGGGAAAATCAACCATATAGTAAGGAGGCCGGGCTGCAGCAGAAAAGGCTCACTGCGGTGTTTACATGGGCTCAACGCCTCCATTCTGAGAGCCTTGAATCAAGCAGCTCAGAGGTCCTTATCAAATCTCTAGGCTCCAGTCTCCATTTCCTCTCCCAGGCCACTGCGTCTCTGGGGAGCGCACTACAAAGCCTGCTTCATGCTGCCTGACTGTGTGGCACTCAGAGGTAATGGCCATTAAATGTGACTTTGTGACCAGATGCTGATAACATCTGGACTTCAAGCCTGCTGGTGTCGTATGCAAGAAAACCAAGCAGAGCAGTACACAGAGTTTGCAGGGACTCGATTCCCTGTTTAGCTCAGTGGTTGATACTGTAAAGAGCTAACATGTTTGGGTTAGGGAGCATTTAGATGATATCTGTTAGTTCTTTTCATTTTTCTCTGGGGAGCATGGGAAGTACAAAGGGAACAGACACAAGACGCAGGCCGTCTCACATATTTATGATAACTGGAGGAGGTGTTTTTCCTTTTGACTACTGACTTTGAGATCTGCAGTGGTGGTGCTGCCTTCTTTGTTCACTTATGCTAACTTGATAAAAAGCTGGTAACGTAGGCTACATCATAATGAATCTGAAAGGAGCTACCAGACACTGAGTGGGACAAACTGGTGGCCTGGGGGTTAAGGCGCTAACCATGAAAAGCAGCATCACCGGTTTGAGTCAAGTGGGAGACCCCATCTCTCTCTCCTTACTTCCTGTCATGTCTCTACTGCCAGCTATCTAATAAAGGCATAAAATGCAATAAACATTTTTCAAAACAGCAAATGGAAATTACTTGAACTATCAGTCAGAGGTAGAGAATAATGGTGTGCTCACAACTGACCTGTTTGGTTCAGTTAAAAAGAACCTTGATTTGTTTGGGCTGGTGTGAAAGCTGTTGACCGAACCCTGGTGTGCAAACAACCAGATAAAAAGGGTGATCTTGAACCGCTTCCAAGTGGACTCTAATTATTACTAGATGCCTTGTTTTCGTCCTGTATAACTTCATGTTTACTCCTCTTGGTTTGTAACACACCAGTGTGAACCCAAACCGGACCAGGAAAAAAATTAAACAATGTACCATTTTTTCTTTTGGTCTGGATGAGATGAACTGAACTACAGGTATGAAAGCACCCTCAGAATACACACATTTATGTGTATGAAAATGCTGCATGTAGTTACAGTCTGTTGATTTCTCTGAGGGTTTCTGCAATGCAGCATTGATTGAATAAAACAACACAAGCCAGTAGTCTAAACTGTAGTTACTGCAGTAGTCTGAAATGTCAGCAGCTGAAGTCATAAGTAATTTGTTGTGATTATTACTTTCCATGCAGAGGAGCCAATATCAGGTCCAAAAGAAAACAGGAGAATGAAATGCATCAGCATTATACACACAGGCTTCATACAGCTTTTTAAGAGTAAAATTTCTGCACTGTTAAAATACTTTCAAGGAACCTAAACCAGAATTTTTTCTTGAAGCCTTTTAATTACATATAAATTGTTATTATGCACTAAACTGCAAACAATAAAGACACAAACACAATGAATTGTACAACTCACTCATTTCCATTCAAGACTCTTTCAAGGTCATATTTATGACAGTGTAATTCTGCACACCCATTCAAATTAAGTGTTAGCCACGGTAAAGCTTAGATTAGTTTTAATGTATGTTTTGCAGCTGGGTTCAGACTTAAGAAATCTGGACTCAAGACTGATTAAACCCAAGTCCGACAGCTTCATTAATGTTTGTACTGCACTGAACAAAATGACCATGTACACACTGTGTACATGGTTTTAATCAGTGTTCCTCTTTTGTCGATATATTTCCATAAGTGGGTGTTAAATGCTGGAAAACACTGGTACGTAGGAATCAAACTTATGTTTCAATAAAGGAATTGTTCATGCCAAGTGTGTTTAAAGGCTCTAATTAGAGAATGGAATGTATTTTTATTGCAAATACTAAAACTGGCTACCATAGATATTTGTTGTGTAATGAGTACCCAAAGCCATTACCCCACCCACCCTACATCTGTGCAGCATTTAGGGCTGCATTTTTTTTTTTTTATTTACTACATTTATTCCCGCACACATTTAAAAATATGATGAGTGAACAGAAATTACAGTCTTAAACACACAATATTTAAGTTCTGCCACTACAGGTCTCTCTCACATTAAAACAATAACAAAAGAAGTTGATGATATTGTGAAGTTGTGTGGGATTATGAGAGTTGTTGTCTTCATTGTTAAACAACCACTATTGGGATGAAAATCTATTTGACAGAAATCAGATTCATGGATTAGCTGAACTGTTGAAATTTAATTAACAACTGTATTGATGTTTAGTCACATTTTCTGACTTTTTTCCTCACTTTCCTCACTTATCTTTTCCCAGAAGCTATAGCAACTAGTGGCTAGCATGGCAGCTAGTAGTAAATGCTACCTTGAATAAATTATGGATTTCTCTGGGTTTGAGCATTGTTGTCATTTGAGGTAAAGTGAGTACACACCTCAACAAGAGGTCTAACATTTTTACACATTTTAATGTATAAAGGTTTACATAATATAGCTTTAAATGTCATTAGCATAATATATCTTAAGGAATGTCACATGGTGTATCAGTCGTCAAAATGCATCGGATGCCTGTATCTGGTGTTTTTCCACCTGACAGGGCTGCTCATGTGTTTTTCTCAGCTCGTGTGCGAGGTCAAGGGACTCATTTTTCATTGGTTGAAAGGTTCAAGAACTACACGTAAATTAACTGATGCATGAAAGCTGTTCATTTCTATCACACTCGCAGTCTGTCAGCAGTCTGTGCGTCTCCGTTTACGCAGCACTTAGCATTTGAACGTCAAATCAGTGTTTACTCGAAACAAAATCTTGGCTTCCCAGTGTTGGCTGGCAGTAATTATTAAGGGATATGTTTATGTGTGTTTGGATTTGAGTTGTTTTCCAGGAAAGGAAAAAAAAACAGCCAGGTCTGTCCTGCTTGGCCAAGTGAAACTCTGCATTAACAGGCCGCTGGCACAGCAGTAGCACTGAGAATTGGATGTTTGAATGGAATGAACCACTACCTATCAGAAACTAACACATTTTATCCTTGCGTGCAAGCAATTAAATGCACAGATGTGTAAAGCAGCAGGCAGGAACAGAACCAAACAGCAAAAGAAGGCACATGATGTGTCTTCTGAGTGCACACTCTGTCTCTTTATCCCTCTGTGACATTCAGGGTCAAGGCAAGAGCTATGTTTAGGAAAAAAAGAAAGAGGGATTGAGTCGATTAAAAGAGATGAATGGGTTTCTCTCACACACACATTTGTAAAGCTTTCTTGTGAGTAATATCATCGACTCCATTCATCCACTAGTGTCTAACCCTAACCTCAATTCCCTACCGTACCTTCACCTTTACTCTGAGCGCATTCTAACCTGACCCGAAACTCAATATCCGCCCTTAATATAACAGTTACCTCAAGTCTTAAGCAATGATTCATCTCTTACTCTCACATATAGTCACCCACACATTAGCAATATTTAGCCCAGCTGTAGATCAAACAGTAAATATGTTATCACACATTCAGGCAGCGAATCTAAACCTGTAAAATAACATAAGCAGAGATGTCCATAAGAGCACAATAATGCAGGGATTTTGTCATACAGCCAAGCAGACATAAGAGTTGTACTTTTTAATCAAATCTTTGAATCTCCATAAGTATTGTACCATTAATGCAGGTACTTCTTTTACTGATACTGCTGAATGAGATCAAGATGACAACTCTTAAACATGTTTTTTGTGGGGTTGCAAGTCAGGGAGTTTTCACAACACATTTTGCAAATGTTTCACAGTAAAAGCCTTGCTAAGAAATAAAGGATTTTCGTCCACTAAAATGCTAGAAAGCTTTAATTTGAGTTTGCATTAACACTTGCATTATCAGGGCAAGGGTTATATTAGAGTTGCATTTAAAACAGCTATTGGCTATTTTTTCAGAGGAAAACAAAGGCGTGACAGAGAGATTCAAGTGTTTTTGCGGAACTTAATGATGTCACAGCGAAACGGACCTTTGACATTTTGCATATAAAAGGTCATCACCTCATTATTTTATTCTAATAGACATTTGTGTGTAATTTTGCAAATAAATTCTTGAGTAATGGCCAAAAATGGGACCTTGACGTTAGACCATCAAAATCAAATCAGTTTATCCTCAATGTCCAGTGGACATTTGTGCCAAATTTGAAGAAATTGCCTCTTCTTGAAACATTATATTTACAAGAATGGGGCACATGAACAGAAAACAGGTTTTTCAAAAATTGTGAATCACAAAGCATATACTCATGAATGTGCACAAAAAAATATGAGACTGATGGGTCCAGTAATATTCAAGATTAGCTGCAGACAAGCTCCAGGATTTTGGTCACACACTCACACACACTTATGCCTTGCAGAGATAATTACTGGATCAAAAACCTTCACACTGACACTGTCTTTACACAATAGTCACACAAAGTTCAGTTATGATCATAATTACACCTGTGATGATGTAATTGTTTCTTGACATGTGACAGTATAGCCAAGTGGGTTCAAACTGCAAAACTCACAATGAGTAGCCTGACATAAATAGAAGTCATGTGTTAACAGCTACGTGCACTGAGTAAGTTGGGAACACAGTGAATGAAGACAGATTGTAGACAGCAGCAGCACCACCCTCATGTTTTAAATATACTGCAACACAAACCAACCTTGAGATGCTGCAGTTGTAGCACCAGGTCATCGAGCTGGCTTCTTTTATCTTCAATCTCAGCTTGTCGTTTTCGTTTCTCCTGGGAGACAAAAAAACACAGAAAACAGGAAAATCACATCTCTAGAACAAGTCATACAAAAGTTTCATTGCTCTGGATTTATACTGGTAGTATAAAAAAGTTAAGTACAGTGATGCACTAATGCATGCTGCTGTATTGATTGAATGTTTTAATATTAATACTCATCAAGACAAGATCCCTTTAGGGCAGTTAGGGATTTGACAATGAGCAGAGACTTAATGGTTTCTCGCACGGTTTACTGTCTGAATTAATTTAAACTGATGTCAGATTGATGTCATAGAAGCTACATCCAAGTCTTTGCCCTGTCTGTGGTTTCAACAATACAGCAAAATGATGAGGAAAATTAAACAGGTTAATATATCTGTGATGCTTTATAATAAACATCATGAATAAATGGTAAAGTGGTTAATAAACTTTAGCTACTTGCTAATAGATAATAGCATTTTCACTGTTAACGAACAATAAATGATATTTAATAATGTTTACTAATTATTACTACTGCTATAATTTTAGATTTTGTATCATTAGTTTGTGTAATATAAAATAATTAGCTAACACTCAGTTAATTTTATTCATCATCACTAAACATTATTGGATGATTATTTTAAAGTTGCAACTGATTATAATAACGCATGTACTTAAGCACAAAACTCACACAGGTTACGTTACATTACTTTACGTCATGTTGCGTTGCATATTATATTATTTTAACCCAAAGCATGATCTTTTGCTGCCTAAACCTAAGGAGGTAGTTTTTTATCTGTATTTTGAAAATCTGCCTGGACATTTCATATTTATTATTGTAACTTACTTTCTTGAAGCATGTAAACATTATTATTAATGATGTTATTATAAAAGTGTTACCAATATATCCAAACAGGCTATAATTCTAATGTAAAGATTCCTATTTATAGTATGGATGTTTAAAATCCAAAAGTAGAAATTCCTCCCATTAGTGCCACTGCAAATCTACACTCCACAACCTCCATCTGTACTGTCAACTTCTCATTCTGCAGAGACAGGGACAAAAGTGATCCCTGGGCGTACGCAGGGAGGAAGTGAAGTATTAGAGAGGTTGGAGGTCGGGGCTTATCGAGGGTTGAGGGGGTCAGGGTCTACAGGCTATCTAAAGGGGAGGGATTAAGCCTTGAAGCCTTAAAATGGCGCTGAGGTTGAACTTGAGGTGGCGAGAACAATCCTTAACTTTATGCGGAGATGAATCAGGCTGATGTTTGGAGGCCGGGCTGCACGCATGCGAGTTGGAGGTTTGAAAAAAAAAAATACTGAACAGGCTCGGGCGATGTGGAGTCACTATATGCATGGGAATATAAACAAAGCAGATCCCAGTGCAGCTCTGTTTGAGGCTGAAGGGCATGAGATACTGTAGATGTGTATGTGGCTTTATCTCTTGCGCTCTCTCACTGGGAGCAGAATGAGGATTTCTGGGACATTTCCTGTCGGCTAAATATAACCATCAGGGAAAACCCCAAAATGTGAATTAACCTCAGACCACCTCACAAAGGCAGTAAAATTGAGTGAAGAGTGACACAGAATAGAATAAAGAGAAGATGTGAGGACAGAGGTGAACAAAATGGCATCAGGAAAAATAGAACAGAATAGTAGAGTCAGAGTATTAGAACACAGGAGAACAATGAATTGAAAAAAAAAAAAATTTTCAAGTTTAGGTTGGATTGTAATTGTACAGTAAGTGCTGTTTCACTTCTGTTACTTTAAAATACCCCGACTGATCTGCATTAAACTCAGCACCTCTCCAGCATTTTGTCAACATTTTTCTTTTTAATCTTTACAGACACTATCCTCACCAGAAAAATGACAGCATCATCTCGCCCAGCACTTAATATGACTGTTGTTTACATGTTCCTGACATGCGACCTTTTGTGGTCGTGTTAATAATAACTGCTGTCTCTCAGCACATGCTGGCAAGTATCATATGGAGGAGGCTGGGGTGGGCAGTGGGACTTAAACACAGGAGATAGCTCTTTTCCCACTAAAAAATTAATATAATGACCACCACAGTCTTTCCCTGGCTGTGACCTCATAGTTGTCAGTGTTGCACAAGTTCACACTTCACAAGAGGGAGCTCAAATCTCAGTTTACATTGATTAAAATCAACTAGTTCACACTCATAGTTCACAACATTCACAACAAGGCCCCCCCCTAGAAAAAAGGCCATGTTCATTTTTTCACATTCTTCCTTCACGTTCATTTTTAAATTTTAGTTTTAAGTAGAACCTCTTCCTACAAGGGACGCTGGAAGTCAAGAGGAGGTTAGTACATATAATGACATCATACAAAATGTATCCATGTTTTTTAAATGAACTTGAACGGCTAAGATGAACATTAACAATAATTTACAACAATTTGAGAACGTTTTACACCGCAGCAGACAGTAGTAGTAGTTCAAGCCAACTTGAATACCAACATACCATATGTCAAAGCAGCCACAGCTGCAACTACACAGTCAACAACACAGAACTAATGCATGAGAACTGCATGGAGAGGATGAGGGAGATGAGAGAGGATAAAAGTATATATAACACCAATCTGTCTTTTTCTTACTATAACAGAAACTCCAGTCTGCAGTGTAAAATGTCTTATGTCTAAATGTTTTATGTCTAAATGTCTTAGACACTTCAGGGTTCATGATCAAATAAACTTTATAAACTTGACATTTGTCTATATTTACATGCTCTCGCTTTCTCTCTCTGATGCCTTCAGCTCGCCTTTCACCAAAACAACTTGACTCTATCAGTCTTGCTGAGAGAACACATCACAAAGCTGCACCCAGGCTACGAAAACATCTGCACCAAACCTGAGCTCATCTCTCTCTCTCTCTGTGTCATACACACACAAACTCACACATGTACAACCACGCACACCGCAGCAACCTACACAGCAGCAGTTCCCATGGCTTGTGAAGTACAGTCAGAGAGCCAGAGCAGAGGTATGGGCACCAGATGTCAAGGACTGTTAAGGACATGTGGTCGAGGAATGGGCGAAACACACATGCGCAAATACACACTCACAGAATGACAGGAAGCAAATACACTTACAGGCACGGATATGTACACACAGATAAGTACAGTAGACACTAATAGATTCTTCTAAACAAAACAGTCCTCAGAAAAAGTGTGTGTATTCTGTGTTGGAGAATCTTCGACTGTACATAAATGCACAGACACACAGACAGATGTTTGACATCTGCAGATCAAAGATGGTTTGGCTGCCATTTGGTTTCCATCACACTCCTGAAATAAAATGTGTATAATGAGCATTCCCATCCACAGCAACACTTTGCTTAAAACACACTATTGTAAACTAAAAAGCTGACGCTGACTCTACTTTTTCTGCAGCACAATGCAACATAATCTTGCAACACATTGATGTGGCCAATCATTTATTGCTGCAGTGAAAAGTTGCTAGAGTTGTACAATTCTGCCTCAAAAGAGAATAAATTGCTGTGTCATGTCTTCGAATTAATGAAGACTTAGCAATACACAGTCTAAAAACCTGTTCAGACCAAAAATTTGCAATGAGGCAAAACCATGATAGAACATTGCAGGGCAAAGTTGCTGCAATGTAAACTGGTCCGGCTCAGCTCAACTTAAGCCTACTGATGGTGTCGTCTGTGATTCACCTTGTCAAGTCAGCTGGCCAAGTCAGTTACTAAAGCTGACTTTACGCCAAGCACTCCAATTCGGTTAAGATCATTCTACATTAGTGTGGTTATTTTTTTGCGTTTTCTTTGGATGGTACCAACAGAACCACTCTATTTGCCCTGTTTTATCATTATCTCTCTGCTGAGGTTCCAAGTGAGCTGAGCTGATACTTAAAGGTTGAGCTAAAACACTGCAGACTAGTGAGTGGTCAGAAACAGTTAGTGCAATAAACAACCACATACCGAGAAAAACTAACATGAAACATAGTCATGTGAGTCTGAGGATAAGTGACCGAGACAAAGAGAGAGGCAGAAAAGTGACGTGAACATGAACAGAGCAGAGTAAAAAGGTTAACTGTAAGTTGTCAGTCTGGCAGTAAATGTACAGTGCAGGTTACAGTGTGTCAGTAGGCTGCAGTTTCTCAAAACCAATCTCATCTGTTGTTTTCCAACTGCTGGCAAAGTTAGCCTTAAAGGCCCGATAACAACGCCACCTACATTTCTAAGTACCGTCTGCGGTGAGAACAAACAAACAAACAAACAGATCTAGGGGTTTAGGTACATGTAGGTACAGATTTCAAGGGTATTATATTAAAAGTGTTTGGTGGAAACACAGCTGAACAGTCAGCTGGTCGAAATGGCAGAGTATTGGACAGAAAAAAGAGAGGACGGAAATGCTTCAGGAAAAGACAAACTGACAAAAGAGGGGAGATCTTCCATTTCAAGGTCACAGCATAAATTTGCATTACCCCCCTGGGTATTCAGCTGAAGCGCCCGTGGATGGCTCCAAATTCTCTGGTGTGAGAGCTTCTGGACAGAATTACACAAAAGGATGTATCTCACAATAGACCGACAGGGGATAAAGCCCTGCTTTCTCATAAAGTACTATGGCGTATTCCCAAAACATCATCAAAGTCTTCCTTTGGGAATTCCCTCTTGAAATTTCCTCGATCCCACATACAGATTCTGGCAATGATGATACCAAGGTAGTCAGATCACCACGAACTCAACCAGGTGTAGAAAGAAATGCTTATATACAAGAAGCAACTTTAAAATGTTCTTCTCAAACAAAATCCCAATTCATCATCTTCACACAATATCTTCAACCACAATACTTACATATATATATTTACATATATATATGGAAAAGAGGAAAATCTTGTGCCTGTGAAAATTAAATGAGCAGAAATACTACTGAGCTTTGGCTTGAACTGGGTCCAGTAAGAAGAACTGCAGAGGACTATTCAACTCCCTGGGGTTATAGAGTTCCTACGAAGGAGTGTTGGTTCAGTTCATGAGTTCAGCTATGACTTCTCAGTCAAAACAGAAATTCATTAGCTGGAGCGATTGTCACTGTCTGCAAGAATTTGCAACAGACACTGGTAAGTTTATAAAAAGATGAAATGAATCCCCAGCCTTGTACAGTTGAACGGACAGGAGAAAGACCCCAGGCCCCGCTCTGTTCACTGTATTTCCCCTCAGAGAACACATCCTCCTCCTCAGCAAAATATGTTGACATTCTTTGTGACACACTCATGACTTCCCACACTCTGACTCACTGAGTGTTTGGCCCCACTTGGCTTTCTGCTACGCTTTCATACAAGAGACATCACTTTTCCCACTACTCTTGACACCGTCCAAGAATTTGGACACTAGAACAGAATTCTGTGTTTGATGTTTAAAATGGTTAAGTCCCACTGGAGACTTTTACTTTGATACATTGTTGTTGCTTTGTTTAACTCCCAAGTCAGCCAAAAGTCAGATGGACTGAACAGAATTCAGTAACCTCTTGTCCTACAGGGCCGAGAATTTTGGCACTGGAGTGAATTTACAGTATCTGATTACAGTTCCTATAAACTTAAGCTTTACAAGATGAACTTTCACTCTTCTTCTGTGGTGTTCCTAGCAGAAAAGACTAGATTTAAGAGGCTAAAAGTCAATGTCTGATGTCCCTTCTAACTCATTTCTGGATAGTTTCCCATATAATGTTCTTAACTCTAACAAACTGTTAGAGTTAAGAGGAATATCCCTCCACAGTAGGCGTCTCCAGGACCACATTTTGCCACAATGACACTCAAAAAACACACAAAGGGACTCACAGAGGAAAACATCAGCCACACGCTGTTGTGGCTGGTAACTGCACTTGCAAGCATGCAGGGTTCAAGCCCCCCTGGTTTCAAATGTCCTCATTCTTACCTGGACAAACAGGAAAAAAGTGAATAAGGAGGAAACAAAGGAGTCAGTCCACGTACAATTCTCCAAACTACACCTACTGACCGTAACAGTGTGCAGAAGGAAATGTGCATCTACTCATGGACGAGAGGTTACAGCTCAATGGAGAAGGATGCCATTAATGTTTACATCCTGCATTGTCACTAGTATGAGCCTCTCATGCAGGTTTCCTTCTGTGCGGTGATATGGTGGGATTCAGCAGAAGCAAAATAGTTCTTACATGAAACTGCTCACAATAAGGTCTGTGGATTATCTCGTCATGATTTCTGAAAACAGACATTGCTGTTAAGTTTTTCAAATGTTTTTTTTTTTCTTTTTAAACACCACAAGGCAAGTACCATCTAGTTCCATTATATTTGAGAGAAGGCAGACATCTCTATGGCCAATATCTCCAGTAGTTTATCATATATTTTTTTAGTATCAGATATCAAGACTAAAACAATCTAGATGGGTAAACAGCACTACAGGCCAGAAGAAGAAAATGTAGCCTACTTTTGATTTTGGAATGAAACGTCCACTTAAATGTATGAAAATAACTTTTGTCACTTTGGCATTCGTAAAATAGATACATGAAGTTGTAACAGAATGAACTAAAGGCAGTAAACAAAACCTTTAATTTCGGTGTCCACAAAGTCCACAAACTAATTGAAGAGCTTTAATTAAAAAATGTGCTAGAATTGGCACATAAGCACATGCGAGCGCTTGCATGCAATTACACACCTGCTTATAAAGAGCATTCTGCATTACTGAGCTCACACGCCCAGCATGAGGTCACACAGACGTGATTATAATGTCGTAAAGTGGTGATGTAACTCCGTTTCAATTCAAAGTTCTGCTGCTGGTGTTGGGATTGAGAACAGAAGTGAGCTGCAGCTCTGATGGGTCACATTCTGCACATGCCAACACACCCAGCAGAGACATCTCACAGTGAAGATCATCTTCCACTCTGTGGGAAGCCATACCTGAACGCTTAGAGAACAGAGACTGAAATGGACCTGCGGTTTAAATGCCATGGGTTTGATTCTGCACGTACTGGGCCAGAGAGATGTTTGGATAACAGTATAAACTATGTGCCAGTATCTACAATGAGAATGCATAATTTAGAAATGAAAATAATCATTACTTGCAGCAGATACCTGCAGACCTTCTGAACAAAAATGCCTTTGGGCTAGGCGATATAGCTGAAAAATTTATCATACTACTTCAGTGAACCACACACTTGTTAAATTATTGTCTGTTTATGTGTCACTCGTAGAATGCTCCATTATCAGGGGACATGACAGGCTGTTTATGAGCATATTTATTGTGTGTTTTCATGGTGGTTTGCATTTAATGCATTTAAGTTAAACTATTCTCTACTCACACAATGTAGTGTGATGTTTTACAAACTGCACATCTGTTTTCTTCCTGTCAGCACCATGGTAATATTATTTTCTGCCTACAAACGTAAGGATTATTCATCTTTTTTAAAAGCCCCTCTCACACCAATGATGTTTCCACATTTTACTCAGTGAATTAAGGTTTATTTCGACCAAACCACAGTTGGTGATTGTTGGAACTGTGGAAAGATGAGCCAAAACATTTTTGGTGAGTTTTTTTTTTTTTTGTTTGTTTGTTTCTGTCGAGTTTGAATGAAGTTAGCTAGCTAGCTAACTTTGCTAACAGTTATCTCAGACAGTGAGGTGATTATGAATGCTCTAAAACACTTTGTACAAAATAAACAGTAAATACAATTCACAGCATGTACCAAGCTTATTATGGAAAGTGAAGTAACTAACTTAAAGGTTTAATATGTAAGAATTAGCCTCCGGTTGAATTGATATTCCAATCTATGGGGCTGTATATCACCAGACTACTACTGCTACTAACTACTGATAACTGGATTTTCAGTAAGGAAAACAGGTGTAAGAATATTTACTTTCTTGACATTTTGTGAGTTTATTTGTTTATTTATTAGATCAAAAAAGCTAAGAGCGTGGAACGTAGCGAACACGTAGTGAAACAACAGAGGGAGGTCCAAGGAGTACTACTGGACTCCTTTGTGAAGGTAAAAAGTTGTATTACGAGACAGGATGGGCCTGGGCTAGGTGGTTAGCATGCTCTCTGTAGTAGGTATCTCTGAAACAGATTCCATAGACATCTTTGACATAATGTCAAAACTTCCTCTTTCTGTTAATTCTGTCAATAATTTTAGTAAATGTTTGAATGTCTTAAACTAATATTCTTACATATTGCACCTGAAGGATGAAAAATCACTAAGTTTGAAGGTGAAGATAATGTTACTGTAGCTACTGACAAGAAGTAGACCAAACAGTTTACATTACTTAAATATAGAATTAAACATTTTATTGAACAATTTACTTATTGGTATTGATGAGCTGTCTATTGCCTATACACTATTGTTTTATTGCTCCAACCTAAAGTGTCCATTTTGCCATTACTGGCGACTGCATGTGATGTCGTCCTCAGACAATGCTAATTTGTTAGGTCTACAGTGAACAGAATGCTAACCTGCTAACTCCTTAGCCAGTGGTGGTGTCAATAAATGCAAACTTAGCACATCGCTGAAATGTCTTGCATGCCGTTGTCATGCGATAGCAGCAGGTGGTGACTATACTCATCATGTCCATATTGAGGAGAGACACGAGTACGAATACCTCTGCGTTCACGTGGACAAACACAAACAAAACGTGGAACAATTATTTAATCCCTCCTGAAATCTGCTTCATGAGGAGACAAAGAACCCCACTGCAACTGCTCTGCAACTCAAAGTGTATCTGTTATTAGGAGAGTAATGAGACTAATATTGTGTTGCATCATGGCTGTATCTGTGAATATGACCTTTGCCTCATGGCGGTCTCTATGCCCTCTACAGTATTCCTCCGTCCTGTCACTCTGCATTGTTTACTACCCAATTAAGCTCAAATGTCATGAAAATAATTTCAAAACCGGCGTAGTCCACTAGAAAAGCATTCTGTCTCAAGTCTCTGTGAATCCTAACCCCACTCACTTGCACACACACAACACACACACACAGGCATGTACGCACAGACACACACACAAACACACCAAAATGTCCAGTAGACAGCTGCTGCTAATTTTAGATGGCATGTAATGCCTGGCGTGCCCAAGACCCCCTACTGCCCAACAAACCACACCCCCTCTTCCCCCTCAAAATGACTTTGCCCCAAGCATACTCCCCACCCCCATAAACCACTGAAGTCCATAAACCAAGCCTCCCCTTACCACCTCCTGCCTGTCCAGGAGCCAGTCTGCTCTGTTGGTGGCTGGCAACACCCACTCTGCCAAATATTCAAAACCTGAGACGCTAATTCAGGAAGCCCATTGAGCAATCGTACGCAGGCAGTTAACACTGAAACTGACACAGTGACTCCAGTGGTTCATCATAAACCAACATCTGTGTATTTGTGCTGACTGCATATACGCTATTTCCAATTTAATAGAACACATGATTGCAATCTAACAAAATTAGGCAGTTCTGTGTTAACTAAACACAAGCTTAAAAGATGGCAAACATATGTTATGAAGATGTGAAAAATTTGATTTAGCTGCACTTATGCAGAACTGGAAAGTTTTGTCCAGTCTCATCTCAGTTAGAAAGCATGATCTGTTACAGGAATGCATCTGATTTAATCAGACGTGTTTGATTTGAGCAAATAACTAATGCAGGGACAAATGATCATACAGAGTTTATATTAGGCTATTCTTGTTGCTCTGCAACACAACATGTACAACAGCTTGCGATAGTTAATCGAATTTCCATTACCTACTCTCTTCAAGATAAAATTACTACAAATAAAAGGAAATAACAGAAGGTTAAATGCTAATCAGTAACAAACTGCTCACTGAAAATCTTTCCTTCAAGGCCTTCAAAATGTTTCAGATATTTCATACTAGCACAAGTTCAGCAACAGGTATGTATTCAGATGTGATAGCCTGAGTGGGGTGGAAAAACAACTTAAAGTAACAGAAAAAAGGTGAGTGTGTTAAAAAATGTGATCACAGCCTAAAGTTATTATTAGGGGAGACTGGGGAGTGTTCTAACATTTGGTTAGTTGTAACCCTGTTGGTCTGACCAATTAGAAGTGCTGTGGTGATGTCATCAATATGGTATACTCCCATTTCCTTTTTGTGCTCACAGGAGAAGTGGCAGTCTCTGTGAGAAACTGATTTTCCGAGTAAGAAAGTACATTTTTATCAAGGTTATATTTTGCCTAACGTTCATTGTGTTGTACATTGGTTTGACTTACATAACCTGAAGCAGCATTTTCTCTAGTTTAATTTAAAAGGGAGTTCACCCAAAAATTAAAATTCAGTCATTATCTAGTCACCCTCATACCAATTGAAGGTCAGGTTTATTTTCTTAGTCCATAAAACACTGCTGGAGTTTTACAGGAAAACAGTGTTGTTGAATCAAACAATGTAAGTGAATGACCAGTTTTCAAACAGAAACACACCACCAACACCACACACAACACACACACACACACACACACACACACACAACAAAATGCCCCCATACTGCTCATCCTGTGTAATCCAAATATCCTAAATCCGTGACATGCCGTTCACTTGCACGTGCACACAGTCACACACACACACACCCAATTCAGACGGTGTGCACATGCATAGGAATGTGGCTCCAAGCTAAGGATCTACAGTGAGGATTTAGGCTAAAAACGTGGTGTAAATGGAGGCAGAATGGAGGCATTTTCTTTTCTTTTTTTCAGTTTTTATAAGTTTGAAAGCTGGTGACCATTTATTTACATTGTTTAGGAGATTCTCCAACACTGTTTTCCAGTGAAACTCCAGAAGTGCTTTGTGTACTGAATGACTTCACCCAACCTTCAACTGGCATGAGGGTGAGTAGATAACAACTGAATTTTCATTGATGGGTGAACTATTCCAAGCCCTCGTGCTTAAACAGTTAGCTATGTGATGGCTGACTGGGGTGGGGACAGTTGTAACAGTTCATTAATATGATGAGAATTTCTCCCTTATGGCCAAAAGAAGTGTGGGTCAAGTGTGTACGTTGTCAGTTCTGGGCCCACAAAGCCTCCACGCCAGGGGCAGCCATCTACATTTGCCACAGCTGTGATAGTGACTGAACCCTTATGTGTCACATGCACATTCAGGAATATAGTCCACATATGTTTTTTTGTCACTTTCAATTGTTTACTCTACTCTGTCTACTGAAACCCATTTTTATTCTTCACTAAAGTTGTTTCTTAAATTGGATGGTGTGCAATCACCTCTCACTGTTACAGCTATCCCCAGCTAATGTTACAACTCACACCAATAGTAGGGTAGCTTATAACAACAGAACTCTTTGTATTTGACATTAACTCACATAATCAGTGATTGTGTGGGAGAGGTCCAACTGAGTTTTATTTGTAATAAACAAGCATGGGTACTTTGTATCAAAGTTTGAGAGATCTGGCATGAAGAACCACTGAGTTACTGATGCTCAAACAATACGTGTTACTACCATCCCCGGTCTCCCCTACAGCATTAACCAACTGTTTGGAGAAAACACTTGACTGCAACCTCTATCAATATTTTCCAAACTGTTTTCAAAGGTTCAGTGCTGCCAATATGTCAATCTATAAGTAAACTGCACAAACTGGAACTACACGTTTGCAGGCGGCCCAGCCCCCCTCTCTATTTACCTCTGTTAACGCAGCCCATTACCCTCTACTGCACACCACAGTCACAAATCTCAGTGCATGCCAGGGTCTGGCTACAGCATCCCCCTCACCTTCACCCTGCCTCACTCACTTCTCTCTGTTAGACCTCACTAAGTGGATCCAGAACACTGACCAGCGTCCACAAGCACCCTGAGCTACACAGATTACTGAACCTCTGGTTGGATCCAGGAAATACAATCATTCATAAATGCATATTAGTTTTGCAGGATTGTTAATAATACTCATAAAGCAGCAAGAGAGACAACATGCACATGAGATTTAGATGCTGAGCTGAAGATCTTTTTGCAATAAAACATTTCTGTCTCAGTCTCCGTCTTGTTTCCAGTGCCAGCAGCTGTCATTTCCTCATTCTCTGCCTTTCCAACAAACACACACACACAAACTCACACACTGCCATCATCTCACTCCTCATGCACCACTTCCCAATTCCCCTTAGATTCGGCCCCAAACTATCTGCGGCCTTGTGTGCATTTGAGTGTGTGTATGTGTGTCTGGGGGGCAGAGCAGAGTCCAAAGGGCTGAGGTCATCTGTGTAAACACATCACAGACACTACAGAGAAGTTGGTCAATGACTGCATACGAAGACACACTCACACACACACACACATATATATGTATCTTGCCATGCTGAATGCGGTTGGCAGGCCACAAGAGCAACAGCTAATTAGAAAGATGAAGCGCTCATCAGTCATTGGTTGATCTCAAAACCACACACAGGGTTTTTGGTGAATACACACAAATTTACAAAGAACACACACACACACCCACATACATATGCACACACACGCAATCAGGTTTTTAGAGAGCTCTGACCAGGCTGCGCTCCATCCGACTGCTATAATTACATGTTAATAATACACCAATTACAGGTCTGCATTTAACAACATGACATCACAACTGTTCCCTAATCTGACCAATTAGTAACCATGGAAACCCGCACCACTGGCAGTTGAAAGGCCATAATCACTATCAGACTGTGGGAATCTTTCTCTGTTTGTGTGTGTGTGGCGGACAAATGAGCCAATTGACTAATCAACACTTAGATTAAACACTGGCAAACGTCCCGCCCTTTGTTGCACAGCATGATTAACACTCTGAGAGATCTTATTATGTAGAAAACAAACCAATCAGGAAAACATTTTTCAGTTTAGATGGTAATAACTGACAAATGAAAAAACATCTGAGCCGCATTAAATGGAGTTTAGTTATATCTAACATAAGTTATGATGAAGAAGAAATGCTGCAATAAAACTACTGTAAATAAATTGTGCAGGAGAGGAAAGATGGGGCACATGGGGTTCATTGCTTATCTGCTCCTTCAATAATTAATAAGAAATTTAAAAGGACTTCCAGAAAAAGTTATATATAGGAAGGAAATCACAAGACAGACAGCATGCTTGCAGTATGAGGTTATTCTAGAGCTGCAGGTTTTGATATTAACCAAGGCCTGATGGCCAATGGCCACAAAAAGTTACTCTGCAGCCACCAAATATTCCATGTACGTGGACCCCTGTAGCCACCAAGTTTTAACCCCATACTGCCAGCCCTCACCAACAAAACAGTAATAGTTCCTCAAACATCCTGATTCATTCACGTTTTTTTGGTTTAACATTCTACGAAAACAGCAAACAGTTCTCGTCACTGGCTAGCTACCTATATGTTGGGCTACTGAAGGATGAGTACCAAGCCTACTCAAACTGCTAACGCAATCCTTACAGACAACAATGACAAAATGAAAAAGCAACAAAATTTTAGGAGTGAATGGTAAGGCTATAAAATGACACATCTAAGGATGTAACCTGCTTCAGTGTGTCACTTTCCACTTTGAATTTGTTTTTAGATTTGGGCCACCAAAACTGTCCTTTGGCCAAGTTTAAGGGCTTGGTGGCCCATGGGGCCAAAGCTTAAAATATCAATAATAATATAATGATATTAGTGTCTATCCCTGGAGCTGGGTGATAAATTAATATAATAGTTTGAATTTTTGTTTTGTGGTACAAAGTGTAAAAAAAAAAAAAATTGCAGAAATGAGCTTATTTGACCTTGAAAAGCTGTCTAGAGTGACATTTCTGTGAACTCTTACACATGAATACCTAGCCAAATGTGTTTGGAGCCATTATAAAGAAGACTTACTAATGAATGAGACAGACTCACTAGACTGTCTCATTCATACAGCTGTGATTGAGCAGATTGGTATGTTGTCCTTTCCGCTCAGATTAAAAAAAACGGGGTCTGGTGATTCAAAGCCATTAGTGCCATTCTTTATTCATGAGCCATACAGGACATAGACCTGTCTCTGTGGTAAATGAACATTAGAATGACAGCTATCTGTCACTGGACAGTGATGTTTTATGGTCAAGCTCAATAGATGAAGCACTGTAAGAAGCTCAAACTTAAACTCATTAAGACATGTTAATAAAAATCAGTGTCAGATTCAGCAGTTGTGTGCAGTTCAGGCAGCTCAGACACGGAGATGACTGGTCTAACCCGCTTTGGCTCTGATTTTAGAGGAAGCTTCCAACTTGGCTCGAGATCTGCTGAAGTATTGATGAGGTCAGACACTGATGGTGATGACAATGAAATCTCAGAGTATCAATTATTGATGAAATCATTAGCATGTCAGCTGCAGACTGGAGACAGTCTGTGAGTGTGAGTGTATGCACTGTACAACTCTCTGCAGGGGAAAGAAAACAAAGACAAGACAAGCCAAGACAATATTGTCTAGTTTCAGCACCTATGATCAATCAAACATTGTCCGCTTGACACTTTAAATGATTTTCAAATGCAGTTTTTACACAAAAATTAGCACATATATGCAGGTTTATAAAAAATCAGCTAAAAATAGTGAACTGACTGTGTCTGTGTTCAGCTCTCCGTACTTTTGTTGCTTCTAACTTAATCTCTGTGGTTTGGAGTTTAGTTTCTTTTCTTCGCTGTTTGTACTTTCAGGTATCTGCTTTATTTTACTGTTTCATGCTTGCTTTCAACTGGATAGAAGTCGTGTTAAGTTACTGCAGATGAAGACAACATTTCCTGATTTGCTGCTTCATAATAAAAGTTTTTAGATGAGAAAATATCAGGGAACTTTTATTGTGAAGAATGTATCAGAAATATCTGTTTACCCATCATTTTGTGTGTGTGTCATCAGTAAATACCCACCTTCATGCGCAAACTCTGTGTGGAGCTGATAAATACCTGACCACTGCAGTCATTAGACCTGGGAATGAATGCCAATTGTACCCTTTCCCACTGAAGGCAAAAGCCAGATGTTAGTGAGTGTTAGAAGGTGAGTTAGTGGGTTTTTCAGTCCAGTGTAAAAGGGACTATAGAGCGTTTTTTTTTGTGTGCTAAAGCTGCCACCAGATTAGGAAGTGCTTGCTCTTGACTGACAGTCAGAAGAGGTTTTATAACCTCCTTCCCCTCCCCTTTGAGATGCTCTGGGAAACTTTGTCCAGCTACTGTATTTACACTGGACCTGCATTGGTTGGCTTACAGAGTGCTTAGATGCCTCAGAGAGTTGTTAGTACTATTAGTGTAATAGTAACCCTTCTCTATTTAAGTGCCTGGTAGGGCTTGAAAGCTATTAGGGCTGTTATTGTCTTTGATATACGACACACACACACAGCTGAGACAAGACAGATGCTCATTTGGGGGAGACAAAGAGGCTCAAATGATTTATTTCTATTCAACACCTGACCTTTCTGTACTTTTAATGTGTGTTAAAGCTCTTGGCACTTACAGTAGGATCTCTGATAGTACTTGAGGTTAGAATTAGACTACATAGAGCAGTCTTTGTAGTTTTTATGACAGCTGCCACCAGATTATTCTGCAGTTTTTTTTGGCCACCAACCCAAAACTCATAAACACGATAGCGTAATCAATGATTTTGTGGTGTTTTGCCAAATACACACGCAAGACTGATGCAAGAAACAGCAATGCTTGTTCCTAGCTGTTCAAACTCGTGAGAACTTTCCACTCTCTTTCTGCACTGACTGGTTAAAGTACATGCAGCCTGGTACGGCTGCCATGATCAACGTGGCCAAAATAGTTTCTCCATCTGCCGCTGCCGCTGTTCCCCCCACTTGTGTGTATGAATGTGAGTACGTGTGTGTGTGTTCCTGTGCCTCTATGCATCTTGAGTGTGTGTGGTATGCTGTGGTTCCTTGCTGGCGCCAAATTTAGTCCCAGGCAGTGAATCCCGGTCTAACCGTTGCTCTGAAGTCCTACCAGCTCCGAGCCAAACACTTCAACAGATGCCTCCGCGTGATCATGAAACATAACGGCAAGCATCGAAACATATTCTAGACCACCTTCTACCTTGGAAAGCACATGCACCTAAAACCCTCAGACATCTGGCCAAAAGCAGAACTGATTTTCCACCAACTTTCCTATGAGTTGGTTCCCCCCACAAAAAAAAAAAAAGACATGGAAGAAGATGAAAGCTGACACGAACAGAACACAGCAGCAGTGCAGGAAATAAGGCTGGTGAGGGAGTGAAGCATGTTACAACGAGTGCAACAAAAATCACTTTGTTTTATGTGACAAAAACGGGTGTAGGAGGCTATGATGTCATGCTGTAGGGCTCCCAACACATTAAGCTTTTCACTTTTTAATTAAATGGCTTAAAAGCAAAATGACTCCTTGTTGCAAACTGACATGCATTAAACAATGGTTACTGAAGCTTTTGTTGCCTGGTTCGCATTTAGACTGCCACCACAGAAGCTAAGGTGGATGACTTCTAGCTAATGTGGTGAATGTGTAATGCAGGTTGCACACTGAATGTCAGGTGTAATGGTAATAGAGCCAGTTTAACTTCAGCTTTCTGTTTAGTTTCATTTGTTTTGTGGGTTCATATCTTAAAGGTAATTGGCTTAAGAACCATTATGAAACAGGCCAGACCATTGTTGCTCTATGTGAACACGAGCATGCCCACAACTTTTCGACCTTTTACAAAAACTTTGTTGAATTAACTTTTCCTAAAAGTATCTGTATTTTCTTTTAAAATGGTTCATATAAATTACACAAAAAGTATATGTGATCATATTTACCTATTTCGGTCATAAGCAACTATGAATATCTCTGATAAAGAAACTTTGTAGGTTCTGCTAATTTGCCAACATTAAATACAAGTAATTCAGACAAAAGGTGTTTTCACATTAGGCACGATTGCTTTGTACCGTGTCTGAGTATGATTGCCCACCCTATCCACTCTCCTGCCAGGCTTTCACATTAGTAATGTTGCACTGTGACCAAGTACGCTTAGACCATCATCTACACAGCATTTGTTTATGTTGTTGCTAGAGTGTCGAAAAGACAGCCAATCACAAGATCCCGACATCAGTCCACTGCATTGTTTTGGTCATTTTGTTTTCACACCCGAGTGCACATAAAACATATGGAATACCATAACAAAGTAGAGGAGACCTGGGAAAGTTGCAACACTTTTTATCTCAGCATCTATAACTCAATGTATCCTGCTTACTACAAATAGCAATGTTTCCAACTATTTTTTCTTTTATTTTTTGCATTAAAAATGCACAAAAATGACAAAGATAACAAATAGTAGCAGAAGCATCCACCACAGCTGCATACAACAAATGTAAATAGGATCTCTGGTGGTTACGAGCCTTAAGAAAAATACTCTTGTGAATATATGCAAATAGTTACAGTTTATATGTGATGGCAGACATATCGATTAAACTTTACAAAATTTAGCTTTTGGTCTTATTGCATTTTTAAAGACATCCTTAATCTCTTAAATGCACAATATGTAAGTTCTGCCACTAGCTACAACAACCATAGCTGATGAAAATCTGACACGACTCAGGCAGAAATCATGTGCATGGACGAGGTAATATTGAAGTTCTATTCATGTTATGTTTAGTCACGCTCACTGACTTCCTTCCTCACTCTCTGATGTATCTGGACGCACCTCTTTTTTCCCGAAAGTCAGAAAATAGCAAATATCTAGGAACGGTCTACAAGAAACTGTTACTTTGTACAAATTATGTATTTCTCTGCAGTTGAATACTATTTACATCTGATCATGTAAATACACAACTCAGCAAAATATGTAACGTGTTAAGTGTTTTAGTACATTTTAATATAACAGAAATATAACACATTATAGCTTTAACTGGGTATTTATCAAGAAAGATTTTACAGCTTGGAATTCAAATGGTCAGAATGACTGCTTACGGCAGTTCTGGTGTTAAGTTTCAGGCAAGAGGTCACTGTGATGTTCAGCACCTATACTGTTTACATCATACAAATTCATCAGTCAGGTTTCAATAAAGTTGGTAAAGAGCAAACAGACAAAATCAGGTGCTTTTCCCACCCTTCTACATGTGTTTGAACTGACGTGAATGGAACATGAATGAATAATGTCACAAGGCAGAGAGAGCTTGACAGAGAATGAGAGGGAACTATAATGAAAGAGGCGGATAGACTGGTGGAGTTGCAGGAACTGTGAGGTGCCAGACAGTTAGGCGAGATATTGTACTAAAAGAGATGAAGGGCGGCCGTGTAGTCACTGACAGACAGACAGCAAAACAAACAGACAGACGGTCAAAGAAACACAGAAACACATGGTTTAAACACACTCGGACTTACCGCCAAGGCCTGCAGCCTCTCTTTGTGGAGCTGAGCCTCCTCACACGACATCCTGAGAGGGGGGGAAGCAGGGGAGGGGAGGGGGGTGAAAGGAGAAAGAGAGACGTGAGATCTGGGAAGACAAGAGAGCTGGAGTCCCTCAGTGAAGGTGAGGGACAGAGAGGGGAGGAAAGTAGAGGAAAGAAAGGGAAGAGAAGAAGAGGAGGAGTATCCAAAGACGAGGTCCTTCCTCAGCAGTAATCCAACCAGAGAGAGGAGACAGTGGGAGAAGGAGCTCGTACTGAGAGGAAGCAAAGATCTCTCATTCACTGGCCATGTGCCTCACACTCTGCTCGCATTTTCTCTCTGTCTGTATTAGCTACTCTTTCTTTTGCTACTCTCCGTCTCTCCCCCATTCGTCCCCTCCTTTCCCTCCCTCTCTCTCTCTTTTTTAGGCATGAGCCATGTGTGATTAAACAGCTGGGAGGAGCAGCTGAGAGAGAAGGGGAAGGGGAGGGAGAGGAGAGGAGTGATGGCATGAAGGTGGACTGGTGGGGGGGTGGGGGGGTGAGAAGAGAGGGAAAGAGAAAGAGGAACGAAGGAGAGAAAGAGGAAGAGCTTAAAGTAAAACTGCAGAAGTATGGAAAAGGGAAGCAGAGGAGTCATTTGTCATATTTGAACGCTGAGAGGAGACAAGGGGGAAATGGGGCATTAACAGTTTGAAGACTAAATTAGACTTTTATCCAATAATTTTGCCCTTTATTTTTAATTTTAGAGGATAAATCTGTAATATATTTACGGTAATAAATCCTAAAATGACCATCATATGTCATCAGAGATTAAGGAAACATGTCAAGCTGAAATACACAGCCTACAGCCGTGGTGTCCTCCTTTGACATTTTTGTTAACTTGTGTTATTGTTTGCCAAGTGTTAACTAGAGTTCAAATTAATGCAGAATGTTCACCAAATGAGTAAATGTCTCTTTATGATTCCTAAGAAATCATTACTAAGCTTTTAGAAGGAGCAGATGTGTATAACAGTTAAATTGAGCGTTGTCTGGCAGGCAGGACGGCAGGCAGTCACTGTTCTCCAACTCCACAGTGTATATTTTCAGATCAGTGAGCTTTTGTTTTTGTGATAATGGGCTTACCTTTACATTGACAGACAATTAACAGTTATAAACAGCTAATAATCTTTGAGTGCAGGATTTGTTGTTGCTTATCATTATCAAATTACAATGTGGCGCTCGTCTTGCACTCCTGCAGGGTTCCTGCAGCCTGCCTGAGCTCCCTCTAGTCTGGGGAGGAGGGAGTGGGGAGAAAGAACTCGCTTCAACCATGTACTGTATATTAAATAGGATTTCAACCTATTTAATATAGAGTCTATGGCTCCAACTCACTATCTTCGACAACAGATCTCATTTTTGGATGCACAATCGATATATATTGCTCCTTGAACTGGATTTAGGCTTATTTATTACTGAGATAAATCAGCAGATCCATAATTCCTGCAATCATAAACATTCATCACTCAGTTCTATGCTTGAGGGAGTGGTCTACTAAAGTCAGAAATGGGACAAAGTCATTGTTTTGCAAGTCACAAGTAAGTCTCAAGCCTTTGCACAAGTCACAAGTCAAAACTGTCAAGTCCTTTGAGTATTTTGAGTTTCGAGTCCTAAACATGCCCTCTTCACCAAATGTAATTCCATTTTAACAAAAGAGGCTCAATTAACATTCTTTGTGCAACTTCAAATGCTGAAAGAATTTGGGAAGATGTTTCGTCTCCTTTGCGTCTTTGACCCATCTATATTCCACCCGTCCACACCACATAGTTTGCCACTACATAGTTTTTGTATGCAAATTAGGTCTCTTTTTTCCAACTGGAGCTCAGTAATGTAACTTAAGTTGTTCATGGTTCTCACCTGCAACTTGATTGGCTGTTGTTGGATTGGTCCAAACAAAATGGATCTGGGGAATTAGATACTGACTTGATGACACTGAATAGCATTCATAGTCAGATGAGTCAAAATGAAAGGAAATAATTAATAACTTTTTCATCTTTGGGTCTGTCAAGTATTTCCAACTCAAAAGGCTCATGTCTGACTAAATGGCCTTGAAGTCCTTTGCAAGGGTCCTTTTTTAATTTATCAAGTTGCGTCTGAATTCATCAAATTTGTGACCTGAGTCTGACTCAAGTCCAAGTTATATGACTCAAGTCCACACCTCTCACTAAAATACACTTTTTATGGAGAGTAGGAATTACTATTTGGGTGTTCACAGTTTTCTTCCTTTTCACTGATTTTAGATTTTCAGTAACTTATTGGCATTTTTATTATTGCCAATTGTCAACAATGTACCATACAAACCAATCAATTTAGTTACCATGTCATGACATTTCTAACTTGACATGCCAGATGGTTTGTTACATAGAACCATCTGGGAAGTCACCCCTGTTTGGAAAAGGGCAGGCACTTTAAAAAACACATGGCAGGTGATTGGATGAACTATCTATCTCGTCTAACATGGGCTAACTTCAACCAACCAGTTCAACCAGCGGAGCCAGTTGGTAAATCAAACTCTTGCCGAAGCTGGTCAGGAGAAGAGCGATATATCAACATCAAGAAAAGCCTTCAGTGCCGTTCTTTGCTCTTCTTTCAATGAAGAAATACTCTCCAGTTCTGATATAACTGATGCTATTGCATTATCTATGCTAACCTCTTCAAGAGTCGCCGTTGTTTGTTCGAGACGAGTCACCTCCATGGACGCTTCTGCATGTAGTCCCTCCTAGGATGCTGATAGGCTGCCCCACTTCCGCTGCGAACTTAAAGGCTGGCAAGATAGATTCTTGCGTGATCTTGCAAATCTACTTGCCTCACAAGGTAATGGCATTTCCATTGGCTCATAATTTGAAATATGCGCACAATGGTCACAAAATTTAGTCTAAACTCTGAAAAATACGACACTACATTGTGCTTAGGACACAAATTATGTAAAAAATTGTATTCATTGACAGCCAAATTATCTTAATAAATGACAAATGTACACACACACACACACAAAAAAGCAAAGCTTACTTAACAGTTTATGACACTGCATTATGATATGGCACACACCTCCCAGCATCCTAGCCTTCAGCTTTTTAGTTTTTAGTCTAAAGACTTGCTGCTAACTTCCTCCCCCAGGCCACCACTGCACTATAAGCTGAAAAGAGACACTCTTCTCGTGGTTGGGGTCATGCAGTATATTCCTCTCACTTTTAGAAAAGAAACAAAGTGCCAAAACCTGCAACACAGCATGTTACCATCATTTTTAAATATTCTGATCTTTTGATAGAAGACCACAGGCTGCCCACACACAAACAAACCTACAGCAGCAGACTCTTCAGGATCTATTTCTGGTCACTCTGGTCCTACATTTATTCCAGCGCCTTTCAAATTGACATCAATAGAAGCCTCTTACTTAGAAAAACAGGAAGAGGATAGAAAAAAAGATAATCGTGTCACTCGATGAATTGATGTATGCAGATGAAGATCAGTGGAACAGCTTTGGAAGTACAGACTGCACTGGCACGACACACCTTCATACACACACATAGACAAAAGCACAGCTTGTGTAAATGGGTCACTGTTACCTGTGTCCCAATTTTCTTTTCCCCCTATTTTAACTCTAAAGGTTCACCTGGTTCACCATCCATTCTTCTTCTGCCTCCCCTCTTTCATTCTTCACATCTATATTCATTTGACCGTTCCTCCATCCTTCTTGACATCCCTTCCCTTTTTCCTCCTTCCCTCTTTTCTACATGCATCTCTCCTTTTTCATGTCCAACACGCCCTCCTCACTCCTTTCTTTCTTTCGCTCTTCCGCACTACTTTGATACATCCGTCTCTCCATATAACTTCCTTTCCTACATACACGTATATCCCATGGTGCATTGCTGCCCTCCATCCTTCCTTAATTCTTTCCCTTTCAACTCTCACCCATCCAACTTTATCTTCTTCCTTTCTTTTCTTTCCATCCCTTACTTCCTACTCTTCCTCTTAATCCCCATCCCTCCCCTCATTCTTTCTTTCCGTGATGCCCCCGCTATTCTTCGTCTCCCACCTGTCCTTCCATCAATCAATTTCTTCCCCACGCTTTTTGTTCCTCCTCTTTCTCTCCTTTTTCTCCATCCCTCCTTCCACAAGCAGACGTCCTTATAAGGAGAAACAGCAGCAGCAGTCCTGGCCGACTCTCTTGGGAATACAGAAGCATGTAACACACACACACACTCACACAAACACACACACACTGACATAACAGCCACTGCATTACTCCAACAAAAATGCATAATAAATAACTGCAGCTGGAGAGTATCTGTCCTGTAAAGCCACTGGGCAGCTGGAAGACTTCAATAAATCAAAAAGGATCCAACCTTCAGCTATAACTTTCTGATTTGCATGTGAGCAGTTTCACATTTAAGTTTCTCTGGGATTTGGATGTTTAGGTGATAGGGAGCTGTGAAAAATCAAGTGAGGCAAATACGGTGACTTGAAGGTGTTATTATATCATTTCTGCACAAAGCAGTGTCTTGCAAACTCATCGGGTCAAAAGTGCTGACATTTTTATCTGCTGCAAGTTTGGAACTGTTTATATATGGCTAGCAGTAAAAGTATCTTGTCCTTTACAGTTTTGTTTTACAAGAAAAGGACAAAATCTAGAAACAGACTATTTCCATTTCTTACTAATTTTTGAGAATTGTGACAGTTTTTGACTTTTACGCTTCAATTATGCTTGGAAAATATATTTTAAAAGATCAAACTCTTGGCTATTAAACCTTGAAATGGGCCAACTTCCTTGTGATTAAATTCTTTATTAAACATAGACAACAAAATGTTATATTTATTATTATTTCTTGTCCTATTTTTTCCATTTCACATCATTGTAGTTGTGAGCAGCCATTTTATTTTTTAAAGTTGCTAAGAGTTCTCTTGATGCTAATCAAAATACACATAATTTAATCATAATTCTAACAGAGCTTTGATTTAGAAGGGCTACAGAGTCTACATGTGACGGTTGACACACATCTGATGGCAATATTACTGTATTTAATTAATTTGTTGAAAAATAGAAAGCTCCCACTTTTTATGCCTTTTTAAATCATGTTATTGTAAAAATCTTACAGAGTTGACAGATATCTGGGACACAACTTTTCACACATTTTTAAATTGTTTGAAGTCACGAATTGTTGTCTGGGACAAGGGTGTTTTCTGACACAGAGCAAGTTTAGAAATTAAAAA